>JASDQU010094956.1:5072-25488 GCA_032191745.1 Picea mariana | reverse complement strand
GGGAATGGGATGAATGAGCGGGATATAAGATGGAAAAGTGAAAGTATGAGGGGAACGGACGATGATTCTTCAAACCCCCTTTGGTGGCTAACCAAAACCCATGAATACCAACTTACTAAGCTACCCAATCAATCACCCCAACAATGGTCAAGTAGATTAGTGTAAAGTCCAAGCAATTATCTGAAATGAAAGAGATCTAATGCATACATAAGAAGGTTATAATGATCAAATATGACACATACCATGATACCTTGGACCAATTACCTCATGGAGCAAGAGCCCTCTCTGATGCAAGCCCAAGCCGGTAGTGATGGAGGCTGGTACTGCTGACAGGACAAAGCTGGCTGAGAAGAAGAAGATGGGTCCTCCAGGACCATGCTCAGGTCGCTCCTGCTCTCGGTACTCCATGTCTAGGGCCATGTGGGCCTCGAGACATGATCTCCTAGTTATCCCTAGATATCGGGGATAACAAGACCATTAGAACGTCGTTCATCACTTTGGAGGAATTATTGCATGTGTGAGGGAAAAACTCATGGGAAGTCAACTAGGCTGAAAAGCCCAATTGACAACCTGAGGATAAAAAACCCTTGGTGAAAGGAACTCTCCTAATGAAAACATCCCAAGGTACCTGACCTAACTATGATCCATGTAGACTTATTACATTATTAACCCACGCAGGGGTGCGGAAATTTCGTTTACAAAATTTTTGTGCTGGAGGCATAAAATGCCCAAGTAGAACCAAAATGTCTTCAACATAGATGCATCTGATGATGCATATCTTCATGGTACATGGAGTTGACCCCCTAGTTGGATAGGTGGTCAACACTCCTCAAGGTGGTGCACCCTCCTGCTGGAAACCCTCCTGAAGCTACACCCTAGCTCCCCCTGAACAAGAGCTGATTTTAAGGATGGAAATTTATTTTAAAATGTAGAAACCTTGGCGAATCTTACTAATCCTTCATATGTCAACTATAAATGTTTGGCAATATTTTTGTCAAAATATTCACATTTCTAAGTATTTTATATATTTTTTATAAAATTTTGGCTATTTTAAAGGTAAAATAATTTTATCCTATAGAATTTGGGTGAATCGTTTTTAAAATAGCGAATCTCATTTTTGGAAAAACCATGGAAAATTAGCCCATGAGAAAAATTTAGCCCCTAAAATCATCCCTGGCCTGAACCTGTGGCTGATGTAGAAACCCTCTATAATTGAATGGATCTGATGTAGAATGGTGAGGGAGGAATATTTCACCTTCCTGACCAATATTGGAACAGGTTGGGTAGGATATTTCACCACCGAGCTGATCTCTAGGGTTTTTTAAGTCAAAACCCTCAAAACCCCCAAGGCATGGGTTCACTAGCTAGAAGCTAGATTTCAAAACTGATAATCAACATGAATGAGAGAATAGAGACCCTTGCCTCTATTTTATCCTTCCTGCTCACCTTGTCCCTCTGTTGACCGCCTCTTCAACTAGGGGGTCAACTCCATGTACCATGAATATATGCATCAATAGATGCAAACATGTCAAAGACTTTTTGGTTCTACATGGCATTTTTTGCTCCAGCACACAGTTTTGTAAGTGGGATTTCCGCACCCTGCGCGGGTTTATTACGTCGAAAGGCGTATACCTATTGGCAATGGGCACGATTAATGACCTTTTAATCTAAAATTCTAATCTGATGGCTAACAATTGAAGATGTTGGCATATTCTTAGTCGTCCTCCCAAATCAATGAATGTGATTTACTCTTCATAACTTCCTTGTATTTTTGAATGCATCCATTAACCTGTTTACTTTTTAACATTTACCTAATCATATTAAGAAATTACTGTAGCACAATATAATTGCCACGTTTGGATTATTAACGGACACTACTTCAACTTCCTCCTCAGTTGTCCATATGTCTCAGCTGTCCGTGCGTTTCATATTAGATGGTTGGCCGACCGACCTATTGCATATGGAGCGTTTCATTTTCGAGCGTGGATATCTTTCGGTGTTCTCAGCCACGAGTTAGCGGCTGTGCTAGTAATGTAATAGGTCTACATGGATCATGTTAGGTCAGTTGCCTTAGGGTTTCTTCATTAGGAGAGTTCCTTTCACTGAGTGTTTTTTATCCTCAGGAGGTTAATGTGGCCTAACCAACCAGGTTAATCTCCCTTGAGTTTTTCACTCCCACCCAATAAATCCTCCAAAGTGGTGAAAGGCATTCTAATGAAGTCATTCCTAGGTAGCTAGTGTTTAGGAACGTTTTAAATGACCATGTAAGACAACATGCGAAATTTCACGGAGTTTCGTCAAGTCTAGCTAGGTTTTTTTTAAAGTTGGGAATTAATAAATTAATTCCGGGTATTTAATGTAAAACTTAGGTCCTGAGATTTTTGATAAGGGTATTTGTACTCAAAAGAAAGATAATGAGACCCCCTGTACCTGTGGACCAAGTTTCAACTCAGTCGGACAAGTTTTGCTAGGTTTTTTGTCCACTTAGGAGTTTTTTCGGAAAAAGACGATTTTAATTGCCAAACCCATGACATGGGCAAATGTCAATTTTGTAATAATAGACCAAAAACAGTAAAGTAAGTGTGGTAATTAAAGAGAGAGACCCCACCATACCTTTCCTACCCATTCCTACCCTTTTAAACCCACTTTTAATTATTACTCACCTTTTAATTAAATTCCCACTTAAGGAATGCGTACCCTTCCCCACGTTTAGTTTAATAACTCACTTCTTAATTTGGAACGTGGACCCCTCCCCTTTTCCACTCACATGACCCTCACCCATCCACCTCCTCTTTGAAGTGTGGACTCCACACTCCTCCCACATTCCAAGCTCACGCTCTCACCTCACATTCCTCACGCTGCCTCTTTTACCTTACGCTTCCCCTCACGTAATTGGAAAGGTCACACGTGATATTTGGTAACTCCCCTTTTGATTGGAGCGTGGGTCCTTCCCTTCCACCAATCGCATACCTTGTGGGCGTGTGCCATACTCATTCCTCCCATATCCCCTCACTCAATCCTCACGCATTTCTTCCACTCCTCACACCCTTCCCTTTTAACTCACGCTTTATCTTTGTTTTTTTGGGATATCTAACGTAGAGATGGAAACATCTCCTTTCAAAACATGAAACTTCTCCCTTAAGGCATGTGTGGACCTCCTCTTGCCAACTTCACCTCTCCTTTCCTTGCTTTATTACTCTCCACTTCATTCACCTGTTGTTTCCCCTTACCCTAAAATCTTAGTCTCTCATTGGTTGCTTTTACCTTTGAGTTGTCTTGTCCCTTGGATGTTTGACACTTGTTGAAGATCCAAGAGGGGTCTCTTGGTCCCTCAAGGCTATTTAAGAGACCTTTCACTCCCTCATTTAAACATCATTCTTCATAGTATTGTTATGCTACCGAATTCTCCCCATCCCTCTCTCTCTCTCTCATTTATTTCACATTGTTTCACTGGTTTTGGCTCTTGAAGAGCTTGTAGCAGCATTGATGCTACAACCTCTTCCTATTTAATAATACAGAAATAGTTTTGGAGGAACTGTGGTGTTCAAGATTAGTCTGGATGTGCCACTTATTGTGAGGTGATATCATTTTGAATCTTTATGTGTTTTGGTCAATAGTTTCTCAAGTAAATTAGTTTACTAGGCTAGCTGAGGCAATAGTGTAGGTGCCCATCTATATATTTTGTGCATGCTTATATAATAGAAAATATGTTGTATTGTATATGCATGCAAGATATTATCTGTTGTTCCATCTCACTTTTGGTTTAAGTTTTGTAGATCACCTCTATGAAGTTGTTGGGATAGCTTCAAGGATGAATCTACCCTCATCTTCGCTTACACTTCACTAGCATTTTTTGTCCTTCTTCCTCATTCTTTCACGTTCAGTATTGGATATATAACATGCTTAGATAGGTCATTTAATCAAATATTAAATTATGGTTTTTACATGTGTAGAGTTTTTGTTGAAAAACATAAATCTCGTAACTGTTGCAGCTCAAATCAGCAAGCAATAGCTTGCTGATTTTTGCAGGTTCTTACCAGGACAAGAGGGCATGCTGCCCAATTCCATGCACAACACACCCTCAAACAACTCCTCTCATTGTGGTAACAGTTTCTCTTCTTTCTCTTCCCTCGGAGTTGTACCCAAGTGGCTTGCATTCCTTTATTTTTAGTCTTCACTTTGCATGCTTTAGTTAGATTTCCTTTATGTGTTTCAGATCTTAGCATAGCTAGATCAGTAGTGATTTTTACATGCATGATTAAAGCTAAAATAATCTAGAGTAGATCTCACACTTAACATATGCTAGCTTAGAGCCCGTGGTGGCTTAGATTAGATCTTTATTTTACGTTGCATGCAAGTTTCAGATTCTCTAGTCTTTATCTTACACATGCGCATGCGCATGCTAACACCAGTTTCATAAAGGCTTAAAATAATCATCTTTTACAATTCTGCAAGTTACTTTCAGTTCTTACACTTTGTATACGCAATCTCATAATCTAAGAACTTAATCATTAATTCCGGTTTTGGGTCCCCAAGGCCCTTTCCGGAAACTAAAATTTAACTTGCAATCTCTTGGTTCAAAGGATTCAGCCTTCACATCGTTTTCAGCTCTCAGTTTCACAAGCATTTTAGTTCTTACATCTACATGCAATAATTCAAACAACTTAAGAACTAAATCTGCAATTTCATTGTTTAAGAGTTCACACCCATTTTTAGTACTTTGGCAACTTTATTTGAGCAAGCTACAAGCACTCAAACGTACATTGCAATATGTAGCTCATAGGTCTAAAATAAACTAATTAGACTTAATAGGACACCATAACTCACCATCTTCTCCATTCAAAACAGGGTCGAAGGAAGGCAACGAAAGGTGCTAGGCGGGGGACGGTCTCACGGCGCGCGACATCCTTTCCGGGAGTACTGTGATCTTAGGGCTGACCTGTGAAGCTAGGGTAGGCCTCGTTTCCTCACTTCTTGAGCATCCAACAATCACTTGGTAACTGGGGGAGGAGATTTTTTGGGCTAACACCTAGATAGGGCTAAAATTAATCTCACACTTAATTTAATCTTCAATCTACAACATCTGCAATATACTTTTACACTTGCAAGCAACTAATCTCATTGTCTTTCAATTCATATGCAAGTTATCTTTTATGTGTTGTAGAATTATTGCTTAAGTGGTTATATCTTGTCATCTGGAACACACTTTACATTTTCAAGCTTTTTCATCTATCTCGTGTTCTTGATTTGTGGTCTGATCCTTCAAGAAGTGCGCATCCACCTGGAGGCATTCTCTTGATTGGGTATTGAGTGCTTTGCGTCTCTTGGCCATTGAAAAGTAGTCCAACATAATTCTATCTGTTGTGAGCATTCTTGGCTTGATGTGTTGATTATCTCTCGTCTCTGAATATCTTCTTTTCCTGCACATTTCAAGAACACATTAGTATATTGTATATCTTGGATCTAATCTAGTTTAGCTTGTATATCTTTATATTCTTTGTATCTAGTTGTACCTATCTTGTTATAATACTTTGTAACTTGTAATTATCTTGTAATGAACATCCCCTTAACTTAGTTGACCCATTGCCCAATCTTAGGCACTAGTCTTAGTTGCCCTAGGAAAAGGTCTGACTTTCATACTTAGATAATTACATCTTGCATTTGTTGCTTAACATCATAGGATAGATTCCCCCTGACCTTTTAAACAATTAAAACCAACTCCTAGAACACTTAAACGTTAATCTCATCTAGTAACTAGGGTCTACCCCCCTTGGCTTCCCTAGAAGTTAGCCTAGACGGAAGAGGTTCAAGTCAAAGTGACATCGTGGACTTTGAACCTAGGCATTGTGCCTCCGAGGACACACTAAGTGAGCAGGACTTAGCTCACATTTGAAAGTGTGTATAAGGACGGCAACACCCTCCAAAGTGACTTTTATTTTATTAATTACTAATTAATTAATTAAATCACTTTAATTAATTAATTACTAATTAATTAATTAAATCACTTTAATTAATTAATTAACTATTTTACCTCTGAAAAGCACCTTATCTCTCCTTGTGGCTTCCCTGGCCATTGAAAGTCACTTCTCATCATCCTATCATGTAGTGTTGTTCCTCCCGATTCCAATGAGATATCACACTAAGAGGTTCCTCCAAGTATTATGCCCAATATGACCTACTTAGTGAATTTAATTAACCTATAGCCCAAAATAACTCAAAATCATGGAAATCGTCGGAATGCAACGGAAACAAAGCCAAGTTGTGCGGAATGGATCATAATGATAAAATAAGATGAGCGATGTAAGACGGACCCCAAAATACCCCTCAATGGTCACTATACTCGCCATAACCTCCATCTGGCTACTCTGGTCATCATAACACTCTGTAATGTAATGATGTCTCAACGTAGGGACATTACAATCCTCCCTGCTAGAATATTTCTTTTCCTCAAGCAATAACTGAATCCCTCCATGTATAATACCGGGATCCCATGTCCACCTGTGGGACATACAGTAGGCCCCATCCAAAGATGAATTATCATGCACTTCGCCCCCTGGGTCCCATATCAGGATGTGAATTGTAATACCTTGTGAATCATGATCCTGAGTCGTATCAACACCAGGAGTCTCCTGTGCATGACGCACAACCTCATCCCAGAATGAGTCCATCCTACGAATCCATTTCAAGACCAAAACGGTCTCCATCAATTGCCCATGATGCTTCCATAGTGAGGTACTGTAAGACCTCCATGAGACACCCTCAAGTGATGTGCTCTCCTCATCACTGAAGCTCACTGGAAAGTCACAATGACTTTCCCTGCAAGGGTCCACTCGCCTCTATCGGTCAGTGATATGCTCAACCCTGCAATCCCCGGGTCCCATGCTAGTCTCTGCCAAAGATCACCATGCTGGCACTGCACTACTCTGACCATTTCTGTCTGCTCCCTGTATACATACTAGATCCCCCACTACTGGATCCTCAAGATGAAATATCTGTGGCAATTGGACCTGTTGTCCAGAAGTTGCATCTATAGAAGAATCTTGGTGAAGTAGTACTTGCCCAACCATCTCCCTGCTCAATCACGATGATCAAGAAGGAGAAACTGTCTCGCTCCATAGAACAAATCCTTGCAGACCCACTCAAAACCAACCCAAAGTGGAGTATGTGGCTCTCTGGCGCTACCTAGGTCATCATAAAGTGAAACGACCTACTAACAAAATGAAATCTCGGATCCCATGGAAAACTTGGAAGTTTATCACTTCCAACCCCTGCTAACTGCTCCTGTGTCATATTGATCACTATCGGAAGCCCTCCGTGCTCATCCTCTTGATAATCTGTAGTTGTGTTGCCCTCTGAGATGTCTGCTATCCCCTGGCCTATGATGCTCACCATCACGCACAAGGTCTCAACTACTCGCCTATGATGATCCACCCCTATCTTACTATATGCCGTAAAAGCACTCATGTCTGGTGCTCTCGGCCTAGCCACTCTCCATGTCCTCAGCCATTGTCTATCTCTCCTCATGTTGGTGTCTATGATAAAAGTGTCGGGAAAGGCAAACAGAAACATCTGTAGCTGACTGTAGGACTAGGAAATATCACATGCTTTGGTCAATCCCAAGGATTCGACCACAATCTCGTCCACCGGTATCCATGGTAAAGACTCGTCTGTAGTCATCACTGAGTCCCAATCATCATCACCCCTATGGTTGCTGCTATTGTGAAGGTGATTCTGCCGTACTATGTGTTGCTGCAAAGGAAAGACATCTCCATACTCTACTAAGTGTGTCTCCTCCCCACAATCCAATATGTCCATCTGAATCTCACTGGATATCTCGGCATGTCTCTATGAACCATCACTCACCACTGTATGCTCCTGCATACTCATGTAATCTCCTGTATACTCCTGTTGCAACATGGATCCTGGGTGTACTACTGGATCAACCTCTACAAGGAGGTCAATCGCTCTCCGAACACAAATGGAAGTGTCCTCAAAACTACCCCTGGCTTTGGAGTCCCCATGCGTATGTGAGTGCTCGAATGTCTCAAAGATCCTTGTGGAGGGTAGCTCCTGTGCCTTCGGGTCATAACTCTCCATACTCATTAGTGATCCTAGGTGTACTACTAGATCAACCTCTACAAGGAGGTCAATTTCTCTCCGAACACAAATGGAAGTGTCCTCAAAACTGCCCCTGGCTCTGGAGTCGCCATGCGTATGTGAGTGCTCGACTGTCTCAAAGATCCTCGTGGAAGGTAGCTCCTGTGCGTTAGGGTCATAACTCTCCATACTCATCAGTGATCCTGGGTACTCCTCAAGATCCTCCATCAATTGGTGCTCCTCTGCTAGACCACCAACATCCTCTAGCAATGTGACTGAAGGATATATTTGAGTCTCCACTAAGATAGATGTAGTGGATCTCTGACTGATCTCCTCGAGGAGCTCCTCTGATCTGGACTCTGATTCCTGAAGGGATATCTGTGTGCCTCTCAAGAATCCTTGGGTGCTCTCCAACTCCTGAGTGAGTCTGTCCCCCTCCAACTCCTGCTCCCTCGAGGCCCCATGATACATCTCGCCAATCCCCAATAGATAGTCTCTGTCGAACAATAATTGCTGGTAGTCGGTCCTCATCACAAACACTCTCTCCATGAGAGTGTGAAAGTCATCTATGGAAAATCCCCCATCTGAACTATCATGTGCCATCGATGCCCTCTAGCAACAATCAACCACCAATGCATGTGTGTCATCAATGTGCCTAGTGGCTGCCATGATCATGTCTTCACTGACTCTCAATTGTCCTGCCAAGTAGCATGACTTTTGATCATAGTCATGCAAAGGTGCTACCTCATGCCCCTCACTGCTAGTGTCAATCCTACTAGTGTCAACCCTAGAATCCCCAACAACACTCTCTACAAAAGATAAGGCATTGAACTGCCCACTGTCCACTGTGCTACTGGGTCCTCATGTATGCCACTGCACACCATCACCAAATGCAATCTCCCTCCGAATCACACTGTATCCTGTATGAACAGTTGTATCCTCCTGTGCACTCACCCTGCTACTATCATCTGCGCTTGCATCTTGTTATCGCGCAGTTTGTACTTTAGGTCACAGGCTAAATGATAGAGGACAAACTGGCGTAACAGGAACCTTCCCCACCCAATGTCTCTTCGATGGCGAGGTTCTTTCTGTTTAGGGAGGTTAGCCCAGGGGAGACATCCCCGGTAACCTGGGGTTTGAAGAGGCAAAGGATACAAGGTCAAGTGTTAAGATTTCCCTCCTCGCAGGTTACCACCAGTATCAGATAGTCCGGCTAATCAGCCAATAAAAGAAGTGTAGGCCCTATTGAAAACACCTGCTCGGAACAAGACAATAACAAGACAATATATATATTTGCAGGCTATAACTCAAAGGGTTAGTACTTCTTTAACTATCTGATTTCATTTAATAAGCAATGCAATAGATACAAGATGAAAGTCAACGTTTTGTTAATTAGCCTAAGAAAGATCATCAATTCATCAATATCTATCCAAATGACCAAGCCAACAGTATATTCAATCAATGATTTGTTCAATAAATGCTTGACGTCATCACTCAATTGCTTATTATTACACCTTTGTTGCATCAAGATGAGATATTCACTATGATGTCAGCCTTTATTTTGTTAGTAATGTTAGTTAGGGTTTTGAATTTAGGGTTTTAAAAGGTGGTTTTGCACACTAAAGGCTCAACGTTGGAGATCTAACCAGTGCCTTAGGGTATATGGAGTCAAAAGCAAGGGCACAAGGTCTCGGGAGGATTGAAACTTAGAGACTGGAAGGTAGGGTTCTATGGTGCTGCAATGGCAGGGCCCTAGAATCAAAACCCTAGGGGAAAGAGGCTCACTCCGGTGTTGCTTAAGAAAGGCCTCGTGCTCTTTCCTCCTTCTCTAAATAAACTTGGCAAAACGGCTAGCTCAAAGTATAAATTTAAGGGAGAAAGTGTTGCAAAGGCAAGGCCTTCAAACCTTAGAAGGTGAAACCCTAGGTGTAGTCAACTAGGCCTAGGACGTCTCCTCTTTTCAACCTATAACTTCAACGCTAACTCAGGAAAAGGAAGACAAGTGTAGCAACGGCTAGGCTATATCTACTTTCTTCAATGGCTGAAAACTATTTTTCAACAAGGGGACATGTAGCAATGACCTACTTGTGTGCTTGCTACCTAGGGTCTTAAAATCAGCAAATTTATAAGTAAATTCAAGAATACTAACCTACAACCATTCAATCAAGAAGTTTTGCAGGAAAAACACTTACATATCATGAAGAAAAGCATATGCAAACCCTAGTTGTAAACCTTCCATGAGAGAAATCCTCCTTCAAGAGTTGCGCCTCACTTTAAAACACCAAAAATACACTAGTAGGGCACTAGAATTAAGATCTCACAAGAGAGTGAGTTTTGTTATGTTCAAAATGAGGGAAAACATCCTCAATTTATATCATTCCATGACCTTTAATTTATAGAATAGGTCATTAAAACAACCGACAAGGCTGACTACAAAATTTACACTGTTTTTACATTAACTGCTAAGTAAAAGACACAAAATGAGCAAAAGGTGGGACGTCAAGCCCTTCTGAGGGAGACGTTGGCCCTTTTTGGGCATGTCCAGCATCCAGAAGTCATACGTTTAGCCCTTTTAGGGCTCCTCCAAGTTGCCACACGTGCCAGTAACCCATCAAACTACCACACGCTCAAGGTGATGTCCAGATCTCCTGGGTGACGTCCTGTCCATCAAGAAGAAAACGTTCCATCTGAAGTGGGTGATCCCCCCTAGGTCGGGCTTAGCCAAAGTGTCCTGGGTGGAATGTCCTTCTTTTCTTCATGTGCAAAGGCTCATCATAACACTGTTCTGTCTCTGCCACTGATAGGATCCCAACAACCATCTTCAGCCCCATGGAGGTCCGAGCTAATCATCTCCCCATGTGTACCAGTCCATTGGTACCTGTCCGTCGGGCATGGTCCTGCACATCAAAAACTTCGCCCTCCATGGGCTCATTAGTCCTCGGGATCATAGCAATGTCAATCATATCTCATCATTAATTTTATCAAATACATGCATAAAACCCCGAGCATATCCTCTAATAGCTTGAAGATATTACACTGATCTACTATACAAAGCTGAAGAAAAAGATAAGGTAACCTATTGGGCCAGTATCCATAAGAAGAGGAAAGTTTCCAAAGGACATTATTCAAGCCATGTAATACGAGGTGATATGGTCTAAGGATGTCCAGACACAGTGAAGACCAGGGGCAGGTATTATCCGTGGGTGTCTTTGTAGGAGGCGAGCTGTACCTATCATGGATGCAGTTTTTTCCAAGCCCCTTTATTGCCTTTATTCTTTCTTTATTCATTACTTTTTTCTTTTAAGGTCTAACCAGAGGACACTACCTTGGCGTGGTGACCAGAGCTAACAGTGTTACCCACGAGTATTTTCGCAGAAATGATAAGGCTGGCTCGTGATGAGGACCCCTTTCCCTTGGCCATGCAACCAAGGGTCATTGCCTTGGCGTGGTAACCAGATAATGGCAATGTCATACTGCCAGATACCTATGAACATAATGGGCCGGCTCGTGATGAGACCTCCCATCCTCTTGGTTAGGTCTTGTTTTATTATTTTTCTTTGGGTCCCTTTTGTTTCTTATCGAGAGGCCTTTTATTGCCTTCTTGGGGATCCCTGGGCGAAGCATCTCTAGGTTTCATTTCCTATGGCTTTTACCTTTTACCAGCTACTTTTACCTCCTGGGCCTTTAGCCCCTTCTTCCCACAGGACAAAGTGTAACCCCTCAAATAGGTCATCCTAATGCCCGAACTAGGGGAATGGGATGGATGTAAGGGAGATAAGACGTAAAATGATAATATGGTGGGAGCGGACGATGGCTCTTCAAATCCCCCCTGGTGGCTAACCAAAACCTATGGCTACAAGCTTGCAAGGGCACCCCGTTAATCCCCCCAACAATGGTCAAGTGGGTTAGTGTAATATCCAAGCAGTTATCAGAAATGTAAGGAACCTGATGCATATATCTTAAAGTTATAATGATCAAACATGACACATACCATGATACCTGGACCAATTACCTCATGGAGCAAGAGTCTTCTCTGATGCAAGTCCAAGCCGATGGTGATGGGTGTTGCTGCTGCTGACAAGACAAATCTAATGAAGAAGAAGAAGGATGGGCCCTCCAGGGCCATGCTCAGGTCAATCCTGCTCTCGGTACTCCATGTCTAGGACCTGTGGGCCTCGAGACATGATCTTTTAGTTATCCCTAGAAATCAGCGATAACACATCCCATAATGATGTGTCCAGACACGTGCTATGGTCATCCTGACCAATAAGGGGTACACCCTCATCACTGCAGGCTGGTCCTGGAAGTAAGTGTCCCATCCAACTGTCAATCTCCACCACCTAATCAAACAGTGGAGTCTCCAAAAGAAGTGACCCACTCTCCTCATGTTGATATGTGTGTGTAAGGTCAACTGTCTGCAAGTCATGTATCTCCTCCTAGATCTGTGGATCCATATGTCCCTGGTGTGTATCCCTCACGTACGACTCCTCTATCATATTTGACATGCCATTGATATCCTCATGTGTTGTGGCTATCATGGGTGTCTGGAAAGATGACAGGTGTGTCACGGTCATCATAGGGAGCTTGTCAGGTCTAGGTGCTAACACGTGTGAATCCTCACTAGTGTCACCACTCTGCTGAGGTGTAAGGTCATCAACAGTATATGATATGACTGCTGAAACACAGGTGCTATCATCTTGTCCATCCCATTGTTCCTCCAATGCGCCAAGGTCACTATCCTCCTCAAGCATGCAAGAATCACTTGCCTCTGTGCACGAGTCACTAGCATCATCGAACTGCTCCAAATAAGCATCTATCGCTACATCCTCACACACCTCATCATCACTATCATAGTGCACCTCAATAAAGTGCTTCTTACCTTTACCCCTACATCTATGATCTGGTTCCCAAGGCACTTTGCAACTGTAGTAACTTTGTCTACTCTTAATCGGTGTAGGGTTAATCTGAGCTTCCCTCCATCTAGTTGTTGCAGCTCTGGTTTCCTCTGTTATGTTGACCCAATGTGTAACCTCATCTTTGCTCCACCTAGGATTTTTTTTGGATAAATATTATTGGAATGTTAATTGAGCCCTAGTTCCCTCACTAAGGGCGTAATATTCCCTTTCACAGAATACACTCTCTCTAGCAAAGTAAAACATATCCATCTCTCATTATGGAAGACCCCTTAGGCTGGCAAGAGTCTAAGCTCCGATACCACTATAATGTTCCCAAGCCAAGGTGCCAAGAAAATTTCGTTTTTCATGATTTTTTTAACTGTTTCCTGGTTGTGGCATTTCGTCAAACACTTTGCTTATTATGGTCCTGTTGACCACCTATTCAACTAGGGGTCAACTCATGTGCCATGACAATGCATCACCAGATGCAAATTTGTTGAAGACAGTATTGGTTCTACTTGGGCATCTGATGCTCCAGCACAAAATTTTTGTAAACGAAATTTCCGCACCCCTGCGTGGGTTGATAATGTAATGAGTCTGCATGGATCATAGTTAGGTCAAGTACCTTGGGATATTTTCATTGGGAGAGTTCCTTTCACCGAGGGTTTTTTATCCTTAGGTTGTCAATCAGGCTTTAGGGCCTGGCTGACTTCCCTTGAGTTTTTCCCTCCACACATGCAATAATCTCCTCCAAAGTGGTGAACGATGTCCTAATGGTATCATCCTTTGGTAGCTATTGTTTAGGAATGTTGTAAATGACCATGCCAGACAGTGTAGAAAGTTTCACGGAATTTCGTCGAGTCTAGATAGGTTTTTTTTTAATTAATTAAATTTTTAATAATTTAATTAATTAATTATTTTTTGAGCTAATATTGTAAAAACTGGATCTTTGGGATTTTGATAGGGGTATTTGTGCTCAAAAGAAATGGAATGGCACCCCCTACACCCATAGACCAAGTTTCAGCTCAGTCGGACGAAGTTTACTATGTCTTTGTCCACTCAAAGTCAGTCTTAGTCAAAACAACAATTTTAATTGCTAAGGTGACATTATTAAAATGTCAAAACTATTGTAATTTTGAGTTAGTGAGTAAGTGTGAAGGTGGAAAAGAGCAAGATTAGACTTTACCTAACCCTCCCAACCTTTTCTAACCTATTCTAACCCCTTACCCACCTTTTACACTCAAAAAACATGGCCCCCTAGGGCAAGTGACGTTTTTCCTTGGTGGAAGTTGTTGTGACTTATTTGGGCCCCCCTCTCATGAGTTATGACTCCCTTTGACCTGCACATCACCTCCTAGGATGATCCCACTCCTTTTCTTTCATTAATTCCCCTCCATTTCTTCATTTTCACCTTTTTTTTGCCCCCTCCAAGAGGAGTTACGCCCCCGCTCTTCTAGAAACTCCACAAATGATTTTTTAAAAATTATTTGAGACCTCTCACCTTCCTTGGCATCAATCCAAAGGCCTCCCACACCTCTTTGCTTGATCCCAACACCTCCTAAATTTTTCTACACCCTAGATCTAGTTTTCAAACCCTAGATGGTGCGCCTCTTCTTGAGATATGCTCTTTTGCTTCTGATTTGACACTTGGACTTCATCCAAGTGCCTTCACTTTGCCTTTTGAGGTATAAATACAACCCTTCCTCACCCTTTTTCCTCACCAATCTTTGAGCTAAAGTTACTATGCTGAAATCTCTCTTCACTTCCATCTTCTTGCTCTTGCCATCTTGCCATTTCACTCATTGCTCTTGAAAGTCTTGTAGCAACTTGTTGCTACAACACTCTCATACTTTTGGATTCAATAAAAAGCTTTGGAGGATTATTGGAACATCTAAGAGTATTCTAGTTGTTTCATACATATGAGGTGATGTTGTTTGGTTTATTGTCTTTATGGTTGTTGGAATAGATCAAGGGTAAAGTATTTTACTTGAGTAGGGTAGCAAAGAGTATTCTTGCTAGCTTATGCTTATATTGGATAGCCTAGGGTTTGTAAGTATTTCATGCTAGTCTATTTCAAGATAGCTATCTATTCCATGCTTCACATATTTCTCTAAGTTTTGCAAGTTACCTCAAAGGATTCATTGGGATAGCATCAAGAGGAGCCTACCCTTGAACCCTTCTCACACTCCTTGCCTTTTCTTGTTCCATTTTATTTGCTGCATCCATTTCCATTTGAATTTCAGCTTTTAACAATCATAGATAGGTCAAATATAAACTTTTCATTTTCAGATTTTTGTATGTAAAAAATTTATGTGTAAAAACAGAAATTTTTTGACAAGTTTGGTGTGTTTTGCAGCATTTCCAGCAAGTTTTTGCTTGCTGTTTTTTGCAGGTTATTACCAGATCCAAGGGGATATGCTGCCCAAAATCACTTAGAAGACTTCCCAACATCCATTCTTTGGTTGGGTAACAATTTCTCAACTCTTCTTCTTTCAAATTCCAAGTTTTTCTTTCATTAGTTCATTCTTTTGGATCCATAATCTTCAAGCTAACCTAGATTAGTTTATTTTATTTTTTACTTAGTTCATTCTTTATTCATATGGTTGTTGGCCCCTCTTGTCCAATAGACAAGTTTGTGTGGCCTTTTGTTCTAATAATTTGTTATTAGTTTAGGCAACCCTCTTTGGCCAATAAAGGTAGGCTTGCCTCCACCTTGGCCATTGTAAGGGGTTTCTTTTCCTTTTCAAGTTTTATTTCATTAATAATCTAATGTGACCGGCACCTTGGGAGAGTCATTCCCAAAACCGCACGGCCTAAGGAAATATATCTTTCTTTTTGATGTCTATATGTTTCTAAATCGTTAAAATGATCTAGATAGTCATCACACATAGTTTCCTTTCATTTAAGTTTATTTCATATGCTTTTGGGTTCATTGCTAATGGTTAAATAACTTGTCATCTATCTTAAGTGTCAAATCTACTTGTTATCATAAGTTATTTTACTTTCACTTATCTAAGCATATGATTATCTCACACATGGTTTAAGGTCTTAATCATCAACTTGTTAAATCTTTCTTTCCTTTAATGCTTATATCTTTCACATGGTTTAACACTTAACATGTATTGATGATGGTAAATCTTTAAATCCTAAGTTGAATGTCTAAATGGTGATGTGATGCTCATATATGCTTAATGTTCTTTTCATTATTATGGCATAATCTCATGGTTTAAGGCATTTCACTTTCAGCTTCACACTTGCTTTATGGTTTAATYTATCACACTCTTAAATTTACTTTTCCAAGCAAGTTTTCTGCTATAAGTGGTTTTAATTTCACATTTTTCTTCAAGCACCTAAGTGAAATGGTTTATGATTAATTGCTATATCTATTGCACACTTCCATTTATGTTTCTAATGTGTTGATGCTCTTTCATTTCACATCTTGCAACACATCTTTATGAGCTTTTTCATTTCGGCCATACCCTTAAACGTCAAATTTTAAAGGTCTAAAACACTTCTAAAAGTCACCCAACACACTAAAAGACCCACCCGCGGGTCATAATAACACTTAGAAAACATTTTAGGGGCTTTAGTCAGCCATCTCCACCATCTAAAACAGGTTTGAGGAAAACAACGGAAGGAAGTGGCGGGGGACCGTCTCGTGATTTCGTAGGGGAGATCCTTTCCGGGAAGTACTCTTACTGTCAGGGCTGACTGTGGAAGATAGGGTGGGCCTCGTTGCCTTACTATCTTGAGCACTCGGCAGTCATTTGGCCAAGGGAGGAGGAAGTTCAAAGCACAAACATAGTTAGGGGGAGGGAACTAAAATTTACTAAATCTTTAAGAAACTCCTTAATCATTTAGTTGCATAGATCATCCATGATGTGTTGGGGGAATTAGATGTATTGATAGGAACACACATTGGTGATAACCTCATTGCTTCAATTATCTTCATTGCAACTTTATGGTTTATGTTTTTATGTCTATGTGAGCAACTAAATTAAACATTGAATATCTTCTTTTGTTTGTTGTGGTGTGAATCAAAAGGTGTTGAGTATCCCACTTGGGGAAGCATCACCTTCTTTGGTTCTTAAGTGCTTTTTGTGGTTGCCAGTGAAGGCGGTCCAATAGAGTAAGTGCTATTGGGGCATGCTTGGCTCTTGTATGTTTCACTTACATTTGTGTATCTTTGTATCTATTTGTGTATAGTGTAAACTTTGTAAACACTTTTAATTCTTTGTAAGTAATCCTAACTTTTGGTTTGGGGTAGTTAAACTTATTTCATATTGTAATATCTTTGTAATAAACCACCCTCAAACTTAGTTGACCCCATTGCCCAACCTTAGGCACTAGTCTTAGTTGACTTAGGGAAAGGGCTGATTCACATATAGAGTAGGCATGCACTTTGCATTGTTTGCCTTTGCATCATAGGCTAGTTTTCCCCTTTAGCCTTAACAAATTAAAACTAACTCCTAGAACCTTAACACTAAAATAAATCTAGTAACTAGGGACTACCCCCCTTGGCTTCCCTAGGAGTAAGCCTAGAAGGAAGAGGTTCCAGTCAAGGTGACAGTGTGGACTGAGAACCTAGACATTGTGTCTCCGAGGACACACTAAGTGAGCAGGACTTAGCTCACGTTAGCAAGTATGTATTAGGACGACAACAGGTCCTTTAGGTTGCGCTAGGGTTATACTGATGAATTTAATGTATGTTTGCATCCAAAAATAAGAAGATATAGCAATGCAACAAACCTCAACAAGATGCAATATCAACAATATAAGAGACAACCCAAAAATACCTCAAATCTAATATTAATCATCATAGAAGAAGACCCTGATATAATGGATCTGCAGATCTGGTACAATATAACTAAGAGATCATAACAAAATGAGGATGATCCTCAATCAATATCAAGAAGAGAATATGCATGCCTCCAAAGGCCACCAAGCTCCAATAAATGAATAACAAGATGAGATCTCGGCCGTATGAAGTGCCAAACCTCAAACTGGATAAGTCATGCCCTGCTGGAAGACTGAATACCCTCAACAATTTGTCCTTGTTTCCAAAGGCCACCAAACACTCCAATGAAGATGCCAAACTATAGATCGGGTCAATACCGAACCCCTGGTGAAGTCTTAGAATGAATGGTGAAGTTCTGACCCACCAAATGCACAAACCCCTAATCTGGCTTGCACCCTCCTGGATGAATGAAGACCAATAATTCAGCCTCTCTCCTAGAGGCCTCTAAATGCTCCAAAAAACCGCTGAAATGATAGATCGGGGCACGACTACCTCACTGGTGAAGTCCCAAACGAAATAGTGAAGATCTAAGCTATCAAATGGGTGAAACCACTTTCTGAAGTGCGCCCCTCTCCTCCAACTCGCCCAATGCTCTAGTAAATCAAATGGCTGATAAAACTCCTCCGAAATAAACTAGAATGATTCCCTATAGCATATGAGTGAAACCCATAAGTTCCTTTCCTCCAAATCTTTCTCCTCTGCCCAGATCGAACTATCCTCCTCAAGGTGGTGCGCCCTCCTGAAGCTACGCCCTAGCTCCCCCTGAACCTGTGGCTGATGTAGAAACCCTCTATAACTGAATGGATCTAATGTAGAATGGTGAGGGAGGAATCTTTCACCTCCGTGACCAAGCTTGGATCAGGTTGGGTGAGATCATTCACCACCGAGCTGATCTCTAGGGTTTGTTAAGTCAAAACCCTCAAAACCCCCAAGGCATGGGCTCACTAGCTAGAAGCCAGATATGAAAACTGATAATCAACAAGAATGAGAGAATAGAGGCCCTTGCCTCTCTTTTATCCTTCTTGCTCACCTTGTCCCTCCAAAGTGACTTTTACTTTATTAATTATTAATTCATTAATTAAATCACTTTAATTAATTAATTAACTATTTTACCTTTGAAAAGCACCTTATCTCTCCTTGTGGCTTCCCTGGCCACTGAAAGTCACTTCCCTATCTTGTAGTGTTGTTCCTCCTGATTCCAATGAGCTATCACACTAAGAGGTTCCTCCAAGTATTATGCCCAATATGACCTCCTTAGTGAATTTAATTAACCTATAGCCCAAAATAACTCAAAATCATGAGAATCGTCGGAATGCAACGGAAACAAAGCCAAGCTGTGCGAAATGGATCATAATGATGAAATAAGATGAGCGATGTAAGCCGGACCCAAAAATACCCCTCAATGGTCACTGTACTCGCTATAACCTCCATCTGGCTACTCTGGTCTGTTATCGCACAATTTGTAGGATAGGTTTAGTAGCTTGGAGATAAGACTCAAACTGGCGTAACAGGAGCTTCCCCACCCACTGTCACCTCGATGGGGAGCTCTTTCTATTCAGGGTGGCTAATCCCAAGGGAGACGTCCCTAGTAATCTGGGGTTTTGAAAGGTCTTAAGGTTCAAAGGATCAAGATGAGGGTTTCCTTTCACAGATTACTGCCAAGAGAGATAGTCAAAGGTGAAGGTATTCCACTGAAAAAGGCACCTATTTGCGAGACAAGGCAATGATAAAACTAAAATATGCAGCAGTGGTTAGTACTTCAAATGTCAATGACTATCAATATTAAATACACATGAGCATAAATAAATGTAATTATTGACGAAGTCAATGATTGCAATTAAAGCTATGGCTTATAATATCACTTCTTCAATAAATACAAATGATAGAGCATTCAATGTACGAAATCAATCCTTGAACTAGCACAACGCCTTAACTATCATTTATATGTTTCACATATATTGTTGCTGCATCAAACCTACTAAGGGTGATGTCAGCCCTAGTTCTAGGTTAATTTTGAAAAGGCAAAGAAGTGGACGTTTTGCAAATTAAGCCAATGAAAATAATCTACACATCAATGCCGATTTGCTAGATGACAAGGCCACAAGGTTTTATATCAAACAAGAGATCAAAAAAAGTGTGACATCACTAGCTAGTTAGGGTTAGTATGACGCTAGGGTTAGTTAGGGTTTCAATTTAAGAGAGTTTGAAAGATTGTTTTAACACCAAAGGTTCAACATTGCAAGTTTTAGACCAGTGCCTAGGGTATTATGGAGTCAAGGAGTGAGACGAAAGGCTTGGAAAGATTTAAACCTAAGGAGGGTAGAGTTAGGCTTAATGGTGCTGCAATGGCAGGGCCACCAAGTCAAAACCCTAAGGGGAGGAGGCTCATTCCGGTGTAGCTTAAGCTAGGCCTCATGCTCCTCCCTCTTTCCTTAAGACTCTTTGGCAAAACGGCTAGCTATAAAACATAAATCTAGGGCTGAAAAGTGTTGTGGAACCAAGGCTCTTCAAACCCTAAGAGTCAAACCCTAGGTGTAAAATCAATTAGGCCTAGGACGTCTTCTTTCTTCAATCTATGTTTCAAGCTAACTCAAGAAAAAGGAGAAATAGTGTAGCAATGGCTAGG
>JASDQU010094955.1:4270-21832 GCA_032191745.1 Picea mariana | reverse complement strand
GCTTTAGTCCATTAGTTGTAATTATACCTCCTAGTCTCCTATATATACCAAGGAGACATTTTCATTTTGAATCATCTGGGCATAAGGAGGTTCCCAACTCGAAGAGGCTTATTATCTGAGTTTCTCTCTTTTTCTAGGAGCCGAGTACTTATTCTGAGGTTTTTCTATGCTATATTGATATTTGGTTCTTAACACACCAAGATATGATACCTGATCTAGTCCCCATACATCTTTATGCACAAGCTCTAACCTTTCACTCTTGTTTTCTTTTCCGACTCTAAGAAATATGAGTCTCTTCTGTTTTCCATAAACACAATGCTCACATAAATCCAAATCAACTTGTTTAAGATTTGGCAACATATTTATTTTGTGAAGTATCTGCATTCCCTTCTCACTCATGTGTCCAAGCCTATGATGCCACCATGCTGTATCCACTCCTGTAGAAGCTAAAGAGATATAAGAGTTAGTATTACCAATACATAAATACAATGTACCTACCTTCTCTCCTTTTGCTATCACTAGTGATCCTTTGGTGACCTTCCACACCTTATCTGTAAATATGGATATACAACCTTCACTTGCCAACTTCTTTGTTGAAATTAGATTTTTCCTTAGATCTGGAACATGTCTTACCTATTTAAACAACCATTGGTTTCCATTCCTTTGCTTTATTTTTACCTTTCCCATTCGAACAATTTTGCATGGTGCATCATCACCCAAATGAACTTGTCCAAAATCACCTTGAACATAATCTAGAAAATGTTTCCTATGGGGTGTGGCATGAAATGAAGCCCCTGAATATACTACCCAAGACTCAAAAATATTATCTAAAAAAAGAATCAAATCATCTTGTAACACATCACCTATTAGATTTGCTTCTTGATTTTTCTCCTGCCGTCCATCTCTTTGTTTCTTTGGAGCTTTGTGGTCTCTCTTCAGATGTCCTTTCTTTCCACAATTCAAGCACTCTATCTTTCCAAGTCTGGATTTGGATTTTCCCTTCCTAGAATTCTCACAGTTCCATGAGCCCAATACTCTATCCTTTTGTCTTCCCCTATTCTCCATGTTTAACACATTATCTGATGTCTCACCTGTGCTTTTCCATCGCATTTACTCACTAAGGATAACACCAACAACATCATCAAATTTTAGAGTGTTTGAACCAGATAAAGAGTTACTTACAACCATGACCAAGCCATTCCATCTTTCTGGCAATGAGCACAAGATTAGAAGATTCCTGACCTCATCATCAAAGTCCACTTTTACAGAGCTTAGTTGATTAGTAACCGTATTAAATTCATTTAAATAATCTGCAACAGACCCACCTTCTGACATCTTCATATTAAATAATATCTTCATTAGAAATACCTTATTGGACACCGAGGTTTTTTTATATAGTTTATCCAATGCATCCATCAACTCCTTTGTTGTCTTTTCTTTTGAAATATTGAAAGCCACTAATGCTTCTAGGCTCAGTTGTATCGTTCCTAGTGCCTTTCTGTCAAGAACCTTCCATTACTCATCCTTCATGGCCATTGTATTCTTTTCTATTGCACCCAATGGTAGGAATAGATCCTTCTGATATAAATAATCTTCCATCTGCATCTTCCATAATTGGTAGTTTTGGCCATTAAATTTCTCGACCCTAAATGTTCCATCTTCCACCATTGCTCCCACTCGAACCAGGAACCCTCTTTTCCTGTGAGTTACCTTTCGCTCTAATACCAGTTGTTCGAAAAAATAGGATCACGAAGCAATAAAATAAAACAAATTTGGAAATAAAACACATAAGATACACAATACAATAGAGACATAGATATATGTGGTTCACCCAGTGTGGGCTACATCCACTAGAGAAATTTCTAGGTCCTTCCTTTATTATTATCCAATAAATGAAGGGATACAACCTACAACACACTCATTGTAACTTCCTCTTCTCTCTCTCATAGTATCCTCACTTAGAATACAACATTCACAATGATACATAGATGTAACACATTTCCCTCATAAAAGAGGGTTGCCTTCTAGGGAAAAAAACCCTAACAAAAATTCTACCATTAGATTTGCGAACTTATAATAAATGGTCCAGATTTACTATGAAATTACAATATACATTTACAAGGATATTTTTCCTTTAGGGGCTTCACCCCCGAACCCCCACCGAGGGCCCACTTGCCCCTGGACCCCGCAGGAGGGGCAAGCCCCACCTGCACTCCCCCACGTGGGGGAGTGTACATTCTTATAGGGTGTAAAGTCTTCATGGGGTATAAACACGGATGAAAACAAAGGCCTCTGAATTAGGAAGATAATCAGGCTCCACAACCAACACAGTCTAATGCACGGTCTTTGAATGTGATTGCCAACTGCACAAACTTTGTATATTCATCTATAATCTGCTTATCTTCCATAATATTCCCACAAATAAATAAATTTTTTTATGGGTCATCTGACCCTTCTCCCCGGAACTCTGGTAACCAAATAGTTGGATCTTGACCTGCCATTGTGAAGTTTGTTGTACTACCACCTCAGTGTGGTGTAATACTTGACTGCTACTTGGTGAACTTATAATTCTGCTTGAATTTACACCAGACCCATGTCCTACTAAAATCCTTCTACCACTAATCATTGGCTGTTTGAACGCTACTTCTTCTTCAGTTGTATTAGTCACACTTGGGATTGTGGGTTCCACACTAATTCATATTTTGAATGGAGAGCCTTCTTCTATGCTAGACCCTTGGCCTATGGTTTTCCTCTCATATGTGGTGTGCACGATTTCCTCAATCTTCCATGTTGCATGAAGATCCTGTACCTCTTCGTCATCACTTTCCAAGCCCTCTTTCTCAACTACCGCCCTTTTTTTCCTATTGATCTTATGTTGGTAGGGTCTTCCACTGCGCGTCACTCTTTCTCTTTCCATTATCTCCTTGGTTTGTTCCTGATCCATGATAATAGGGTCCATTGCTTCCTTATTCTGGCCTCTATCCAGAGCCCTCTCCATGTCTCATATATTCCTTAGTGCTTCCCCTAGTCCCCCCATGCATGAAGAGTGATTTAGCTGTCTGACTTCATTTTCATCATGCCTTTATCATGTAATAAGATTTTGTTCGACGTGTAAAGTGGCATGATGTATATTCCTCTTGGTCCCTTCAGAAATTCCTTCTCTGCAACAGTGTAAGACTTCGTAGTATCGACTGCAAATTCAGTAATAAACCTTGCAACAATACTATCTAATCAGAAATCCACTACGCACGTGAATTTTTTATTGACCCTTTCCAACCATGAAATGTTCTCAGTAGTCCACTCTACTAGACTTATCCGATTAGTCATATGAGTATCCTTCAACCTCAATAACCGCTCCTGTATTAAATCTGGAAAATAACAGAAATATGACTCATGCAAATAAGTAAACACATACCTTTGCAGATACTGGTGCAGTGTATACCTGGAGCTTCTATTATCTTTCTGTGCAAATTAGAGCTACTTTGTCTCCAACCATCTTTCAATCTCTTGCTTTGTAGCGTTCCATGTCCGAAACATCCCCTTCTACCACTGCATTCTCTTCATCAAATCCCCTCCAATCCGATCTGTTGAGTTCCGACTGGCAACAAAACCATTTGTTGGATGCATGGAATGACCCTGGTTTTACCTTAGTTCTCCAAAAAAACCCCAGAAACCATCGACCCTCTGGTAAACTAGAAGGAAAAACTGGGCAAAGAGTGCACAATGCAGTCTCAATCGAGATGGCTTATGGGTGATTGCATGACCCAAGTGTCTGCAATCATGGAAGGGATGGTACTCGTGGGAATGTTAAGCATATCATTACTTCTTTTACTTCAACATGCATTCTATCATACCATCATTCATATCTACCATTTATTCATTCTTAATATTCATTCTCCAGAAAATAACATGCATGTTGTAAATTAACCCTAACAACTTCATATCTTCATTCATTCAACATAAAATCATATCAAAGCAAAAAATAGGATAACCACACATAGAGACACCATATTTTACTGTGGTTCACCCCACTAGGCTATGTCCACAAAGATCTTCTGATTATTTATTATTCTTCATCAAAATTTCTGCACTACACGCATTACATCATAGGTTTTAGTATCGGTGAGGCTGACCAACGTCACACCAAGCTCCACATATTACGACCTGAACCTCAATTACACTCCATAATTCTCCAAAACTGATACTTCGACTCAAAACATATCAAAGACTCAAGACTCAAAAAGGTTCTCCAAGGCACTTCTCTTCATACATAAGTTTTTTTTCCTATCTACCTCATACATAATATTTATACAAAACGATGGGTAAAATCCCAGTACATTGACTACCAAAACCCTAACCCTAGTGTGTCCACATATTAAATTCTTATGTGCGGTTGGTCTTCGATCCAACTTTTCTTTGCTTTGACTCTACGCTGATTTTCCTTAATTCTCGACACACTGCTTCCTTTGTCTTCTTTCGCTTTTCTTTCTCCTCATTTGCTGGCACACGTTGCTTCCTTTGGTCCATTCCTTAATTGATTTCCTCATTTTCTGTGCTGTATCCTAAAATATCTTGCTCCAACATAAGGAGAGCCTTCTTTAGTTTCTAAAGAAATCCTAGCTAAAATAAAAAAATAAAACTATAAGCGATGACATGGTACAAGTATTATTGATTGAAAAAAATTCCCCACAAGAAACGTAGGGATATGTCATGGAAAACTTATACTCAAAGGAATCAAGAGATAAATAAAGGAGTCCCATATAATTTTTTCCACTTAGGAGGATGAAAAAGGAAGACAAACTACTATAGGCTATGCCACCAATGGAGATCCTTAACTAACAGACACATTTGTCTAGAGGCCTTCATATCCACCATTGGAACAACTACATGAAGGTATATAAATTACTAATGCATTGATATTGGATTTCTCTAATGAGTTGTAAAAAGTCAAAATACATGTCCCCCTAATTGAATTGATGAAGATTCCATCACAAAGGGAGAAGCATAGAAAGTTCTTGGGCATTGATGAAACAAATGAGGATTGCCCCATAGTGTTTCAAGGCATGAACCAAGGGAGAGGAAATGGTAGTCACTCCCCATTTTATATAATTTGATGGTGAGTGACCTATTGCTTCATAATTGTATGATGGACTTAGTGGAATTAGCCAATTTCATGTCTTTAAAGTTCACGAATCAATATGGTTTTCAAACCACAATACCTTACAAGAATGTATTCCCCTTGGACTAAAGGGAGATAAAGGTGTACGTATTGATTAAATATCTGCAAGTCAAACTTATCACTTATTTATATATCACCCTTTTAATATATTTAGTTATCATTGATGTCTTTTATGTTTGGGGTGTGTTCTTCTCCATAAAATGGGAAACTAACTTAGGCGAGAGCATTTTTATGGATTTATATTATGTAACCATATCTACAGTTGAAAACACATATGTTAAATTGTATAGAGAACAAAATGATGAAATACCATGTTAAGGACCTGAAGGTTCCAATGAATGAGATCATATGCATAGAGAATGCCTTTGGAAATTATGCTATCATGACTCATTACATAATCCGTCCTTTGGGGGACACACCAGGTGAAGGAAATGTAGCTATATGGAAGATGCATTTTGATGAAGCTTGATCTTGGATGGGTGAAGGAGAAGGGATCACATTCACATCACCCCAAGGTTGTAACATTTCCCAACCCAACTGAGGTCCATTACATGCAGAAAAACTCATAAATTAAAATTTTTTCTATCTAATTAATTTCCTGTAGCTGCCAGCTACGAATTACAACCGTATTTAGATACTGTCTGTTACCATTAATTACATCCATCTACAACATGATAAATTCACACATGAATGCAATTTAATAATTTAGCACAACAACATATAAATCATTCTCAAATACACAGAGTTCATGGACAACAATTTAACTCATAGATACACCATATAAGCAAATAAAACAATTATCTTTTAATTTTGTTGTGCAACCAGTTGTTTGGGATGGATGTTCCACCCAACCATAGACTTTCTGTCCCAAATATCAACAAAAAGTCACCCCCAAGCTGGGGCTAGCAATCCACAAAATAGGCTGGTCTCTCATAGTCCACTCACAACTCATAAAACTCACAACTCACTGGTATTCTCCTACATCTATCCCAATTTTCTGCCAACTCTCTTCCTCTCGACCTACACAACCCAAGGAATGTACCCCTTCATTGATCTTAGTCCCTTAGGTGTCCCATTAGTTTATCAGGGTCTCTCTGGCACATGTGACATGGAATCTCTCTGTTGGGAAATCAAGGGAAATCACTGCTAGGAAAACTACCAACAAACAACAACAAACAATTGCTATTACAGTGCAACTCACACAAGAGCTCACTCTTCAGGCCTGACAACTTGGCTCTTTAGTATTCATCTCCAAAATTCTCCAACATGATATAGAATCCTCCCTCCATGGTTGTTCCAACTCCAATCTCTCTTTCTTCTCTCTACTTGTTGTTCATGCCCAATAAATTGACTGTCTAAAACTGCTGTAACAACCTATACAAATTTCCTCTCCTTTGGTTGCCGTTTTTGACTCACACACTTCCCCAATCTGATTATACTTAGCCCCCATGCTTCCGATAACTATGGGATGTGACTTCTCACACCCACCCTTTTACATACATTCAATGATTGACTTTGGGGAAACTCAATAAAAAAATAGATTTTAATACACACTGATAGTAAAATTTAGAAATGTGTGTGAGATTAATAGACACGGGTCATTCCCCCTTTGACCCCTCATAGAAATTCTCCTAGGCCCTCCCCTCTCTTGTGGATTAATTCATCCGCCATATCTGTTCATGTCCCCTTAACACCTTACATCAAATTTTATTATTAAAAGTTAGAAATATATTTCACATATACATCGCTTGGCCGTAGCCACACATTATATATACATTAAGCATTAATTGAAATAGAGATTATAGCGGGGATGTTACATTCCCTCTCCCCTACAATTGTGCACTATCCTCGACGCACACTATGCTGATATACATATATATACAAATTTATATCACAATACTTTAAGAAATAAAATTATGCAATTTCACAACTCCAACAATAGTTCCAACCAAAATCTCCTATTCCTATCACCTCGTGGACCCAAGGAATGCATCTATTAATTTATTGGGGATAACCCAAGGAATGTACCATTCATTTATCAAAGATAACCCAAGTAATGTGCCATTATTTTATCAGGGTCCCCAACACATTTTGTCTAGGGCTATGAGATGTGGTTTTGGAACTCTAGCGGCTCAAAATGGAGTCTTGCATTCTATGTTATTCAAAATTGTCAAAAAATTGTGGGTATTCTTCCTGCATGTTTTCTTCATGCTCCCATGTAGTATTTTCAGGACTGTAGTAGGTCCATTGAACCTTTACCATCCCTATGGATTTTTTCCTAATCACTTTGAATTTCAGGTCTAGGAAGCGTACTGGTTCCACCCAAAAACCCCCTTCGTACTCCACCTGGATCATAGTCCAATCAATTATGTGGTTATGGTTAGGTATATATTTATTTAATAATGACACATGGAGTACTTTATGCACTTTCAAGGATGCATCCAATGCTAACATGTATGCAACTGGCCCTATCTTTTCTAAGATTTCAAAAGGTCCACAATGTCTTGCTGCCAACTTCCTAATCTTAACAAACTTCTCTTTGCTTTCACTTAAAAAAAACATGTTTTCCCACTTAAAAATATCTAATCATCTATTCTTATCTACATAAATTTTATGTCTATCTTGGGAAAACTTTAAATTTTGCTTGACCTCTGCCATTTTCTCTTCCATTTCCTTTAATAAATTTGGCCCAGTAACTGCTCTGTCTGCCGGATTATCCCAACTCATTTGAGTGTTACACTTTCTTCCATACAATGCTTCAAATGGACTCATTTTCAATGAGGCCTGATACCCATTATTGTAAGCAAACTCTACTAAGTGGATATAATCCTGCCACTTTGATGGGTGATCCAGCACATACATTCTAAACATGTCCTCAATTATCCTGTTAGTCCTCTCTGTTTTCGCATCTAACTCTTGGTGATACGCTGTACTAAGATTTAGATTTGTCATAAAACCTTTGAACACACCTTTCTAAAAATTGGAAGTGAATTTTGGATATCTGTCTAAAACTATTGCCTTAGGAACTCCAAATAGCTTGACAACTTCTTTCACATAAATTTTTGTAATATTTGTTGCTTTGTGTGTTTTATTTACTGGAATTAAATGTGCTTCCTTAGTTAATTTATCCACCACCACCATGATGGAATCATTATGCTTCATTGTTGTGAGTAGATTAATAATACAATACATTGTTAAAACTTCCCACTTCTATTATGGAATGGGCAATGGATGCAATAACCTAGCTGGATTCCTATGCTCCTTCTGACATTCTAGACATCTGGATATGTAATTAGACACCTCTTTCTTCATCCCATGCCAAAAATATTAGCTTCTTACAATTGCAATTTTCTTCTAACATATTGGGTTCCAAACATATGGTACATTGTTCATTTCCCTCAGCACTACATTTTTCAGCTCAGTGGAATTTGACACTTATACCTTACCTTTTTATAAGAGAATTTCTTCTTCTTTCAGCTCATAACAATTAATTTTTTGTAGAAAATTATCTTTCTATAATGTTTCTTTTATTTTCAAATAGTGTTGATTTGAATTTGCAACTTCAATAATTTTATATTTTAGATCAATCCTGTACATGCTGATGGATACAATATGCATTTCATGAACTCTCCTGCAGAGTGCATCAACCACTTGATTTTCCTTACCTTTTATATGCTTAATTTCAAAATCATATTCACTAAGGAATTTCAACGATCTAGTTTGTATAACATTTAATGTTGGTTGTCCAAACAAATGTTTTAGACCATAGTGGTCTATCCTTACCTCAAATTTCCTCCCCATAAGGTAATGTCTCCACATTTTTAATGCATGTAATGTTCCCCAACTTAACTAAGAACATTACTTGCGAAAAAACACATAAATTCAAAAATTTCTTCTACTAATTAATTCATGTAGCTTACGAGCTATGAATTTAACACATATTCAACTAGATTCCAGTACCCATAATTGAAATGCACCTACAACATTCCAAATGAACATAAATGCAACTAGTAAACTCATTCACAACAACAATTAAACCATTTGCATACACATAGTTAATCATAGCATTTAAACTCATGAAACAACTCAGAAAAATAGATAAACACTTATCTTTTTAAAATGTTTGTGCAACCAACTACTTGGAAAGGATGTTCCACCCAACCATATACATACTGTTCCAAATATCAACAAAAAATCACCCTTGAGCTGGGGCTAGCAATCCACAAGAGAAGGGTGCCTCTCACAGTCCACTTACATCTTAATATTACACAACCCATTGGTATTCTCTTACATCTATCCCGAATTTCCCCCATCTCTCTTCCTCTCTACTTTCCCAACCCAAGGAATGTACCCCTTCATTTCTCTTAGTCAGTCGAGTGTCCCAATCATTTATCAAGGTCTCTCTGGCACTTGTAAACAAGAATATCTCTGTCATGAACTCAAGGGAATTCAATGCCAAGAAAAACTACAAGTAAACAACAACAAACAAGCCCTTCTTTGCATGCATCAATGCACACAACAAAATATTTATTTGGATCTGTAATATTCAAGATTGGCACACTTTTCAATATGTGCTTCACTTGCTGAAATATCTCTTCACACTTGGAAGTCCATTCAAATTTCAGTCCCTTATTTTGCAAAGAAGTGACCAGGCTTGCAATTTTTGAGAATCCTTTTATAAATCTTCAGTAATAACCGAAAAGACCCATGAATGATTTGACCTCCATGACACTTCTTGGCATTGACCATCCTCTAATGGACTCTATCTTCTCAGGATCCACTGCTATCCCTTCTGCTGAAATTATATGCCCCAAGTAGTGAATCTTCTTTTGATAAAATATGCACTTACTTAGCTTAGCATACCATTTACATTCTCCTTAAAATTTTAGAACCATTCTTAAATGATGCCCATGTTACTCCTTCGACTTAGAGTAAACAGGTATATCATCTAGGAACACAATTACAAACTTTTCTAGGTACTCCATGAACACTCCATTCATCAGGCACATGAAAACAACTGGGGAATTTGATGGTCCAAATGCTACTACCATGAATTCATAATGCCCATATCTTCACCTTAATGCTGTCTTGCTAATATATTCTTCCTTTATCCTCACTTGATGATAATCTGATCTCAATTCAATCTTGGAAAAGATTCTTTCACCTTTCAACAGATCAAACAAATCATCAATCCTTAGCAAATGATATTTTTTCTTTATGGTGACCATATGAAATCATTACACAACCTTGAGTTTCCATCTTTATTTTTCAAAAAATGAATTGGGGCACCCCAAGGTGACACACTTGGGAATACATAAACCTTCTTTAAAAGTTCTTTAAGTTGCATGTGCAACTCCTTTAACTTTGGTGTGCTCATTCTGTAAGGTGTGTTGGACATTGGGGAAACTCCTGGAACCAAATCAATAGAGAAATACATGTCTCTCTTTGGTGGCAGTCCTGGGATTTCTCCAAAAACATCTTCAAAATCCCTCAAGATTCGATGGTCTTCAATGCTTACCACTTTATCTTTGGCTGCCTCTTCCATATGGGTTGCAAAAATATGACACCCCTTCCTGAAACTCATTTTCAATTGCATAGCTGAAATTTCTCTAACAACTACAACCCTTGGAATGTCTTGAACCTTGAATTTCTTCTCTTATTCATCAAGACATGTGATTTTCTTGTTGTAACAGTCTAGAAAAACATGGTGTTTTTCCAACCAATCCATGCCAATCAGAAAATCATATGAACCCAATGGCATGATATTCACATCAACCTTTGTGCTGAGTCCATTCATGTCTATTGGACAATATTTAACTAGCTCATTGATTTTCCTCTTAGCCTCTGTGGCTAACTGAACTAACCAATATTTCTTATGCTTACTCCTTTGCAAGTGAAATCCTTCAACACTATTATATTTTATGTAACTATGACTAGCTCCATAATCAATTAACATTGCTATGGGATGATTATCAATCTTACCTTCCACTTGAATCATGGGATCTTGATATTCTTCTTGCTTGTTTTCCAAGGCTACATAAATCCTTGTCATGTTTCTGCCCATGTCTTCCACTGTTTCATCCTCTTAAATGTTTTGGATAGTCCTCATTATTTCTCCTTTGTGAGGGAAGTCCATATATAAGTGATTTCCCTCACATCCCCAAACTTGTATAGGTTGTTTCCTTGGTATTTTTCCAAATAAATTTGTAGTCTTGTGCTCATTTTTGGCTAACTAAAATTGCTGACTTGCTTGGGAGTTCCTCTTGAAAAAGGGTGGCTTAAAACCTTTCTTCCTTTGATACTTTTTCCCTTTCATCTTGTCATTCCAAGATTTTTGGAAAACTGGTCTTGCTATGCTCTACTCTTAAAGATGGTTTTCTTTTCTTATGGATTCCTCCAAAGTCTTGGGGTTATCATATTGTATCTTGTCACTGTAGAAATAGGGTAACCCACTTGGAAACATTTGTATTTTGAACTTCTCATCCTTTATGAAGTCAACATACTTCAACAGTTCAAATAACCTCTTCCCATAGTCATCCATTGTCATGCTTCCCAACTTGAGTTGAAATAACTCTTTCGTTTTCCTTCCATAGTAATGCCCGGATAAATATTTCTCTTAGAAATATCCTTTGAATTGTCTCCATGAGATATTTTTCTCATCAAGCTTCTTGAATTGCCTCCATGAGATATTTTTCTCATCAAGGTTCTTGAATTGCTTAAGCTGTTTCCACCACATGATTTCCTTTCCTTGCAAGTGATACGTTGCAATTATAACTTTTACCATTGAGAGGTAATCATACAGTTGGAAATATTTTTTCATTTCCAATAGCTAGGCGTCGACCTCTTCTCCTTTCTTGTACTCACCATTGAAATTTGGTGGCTTGATTATCCCAAGTTCACCTTGCAAGATGTATGCCTCATGCCTTCTACTTTACCTCAGGATAGGAGACACACTTAGGCTACTCCTTGGCCCTGAACTTGCATGAGCTCTTCTAGTGGATTGCCTTGGAGAATGATGGTGCCTGTTCATGCTTCTTGACTGTCTATCATTCCCATGATCATCCCTTTTGATTTTGGATCTAGATGTTGTCACTTTTCTAGAGATAGATTCTTACTTGGTGCCAAAGTTCTTGTTTACTTGGTTATAAAACATATTCAAGGTATGACGTATCTATTCTCGAGACTTCATAATCATTTCATTATCTGCTCTATATCTTTTCACTTCTCTATGCAGGCTTCTCATAGTTGTAGCCTCCTTCCATTTGACTCTATATTAACATTTCCCATGACGACATGCAAACTTATGATATATTATTCATGGCTGTAAGACCCCTGGGCATATTCCATAGCTCCAGTCCTCATATAAGAATCAAAATTGTTTTCCTGTACCTCTAATTCTGCAAGAAATGTGCWTGYAATMATTAGTTAGAACATCCATAACATAAAACATTTCATTAATTAGAATACATATTATCCTTCATATCAATTTATGAAGAAAATAATACATTAATTCAAAATTCTAATTTCTTATATGCATTCCTCTTTGAAACATCTTTCCAACAACTATACTCATGATTTATTCTAAGTTCTGAGTGAAAAGTTACAACATTTACAAGTTGCAATTTCCACTCATTTACTGCTACATAATTTTATTTATTACTTTATAAGAAATTTTAATGCCCAATTCAAAATTTTGGGTGTATATATGTCTTCTCCTTCTCAATACATTTCCAATGACTATTTGTTTTCTCAAATCCAAGCTCCGAGATGAAAGTTATGGTCCAAAGAAGTTTAGGTTGTTTTTCCTAATTTATCCCTGTATGTTACATGCGTCTTATTTCTCTTCCTACACATTTTCCAGTACCTATATTCTAGATCTAGCTCCATGGATATCTTCTATGGATCATAATATTTCCATAGACTACTCTTTTTCCCCAAACATACTTTTGAGCAAGGAATTATGCCCTCTGGAAGAAATTTGGTGCCAAAATCTTACCTTAATTGTTTTTTTTGTAACTTTCTCATACGAGCTCTGTTTTGCACCTAGAATAGATCATTGGATATCTCTCTCCGAGTTATTTTATTTAAGAAGTAGAGACAATGCATACCTTGGTACACTCTTTTCTTGTTGGTTTTGATTGCCTAAGAACATTGTTTAGGGCCCAAAAATCGCCCCACAAGATCGTGAACTTCAAAATTCTGAAAAATTCATACAAAATTGATTGTTTTACTATTATAAAAACACTTAAATATGAGTTGTCGATATCAAAATTGGGTGATATATGAGTCGTTGATATACCTAAACTGCATTAACTTTCGACCTGACTGTTGACCCTCTTCCCTTTTCCTTTGGCAACCAATTAAAGCACATCTATGACTAACCAACCCGACCATCGACCATCAACCATCGACGATTTTCATTGGTGGATGAAACACTTTCTTAATTCGATCGACCTGACCATCGTCCATTTTGGTTGACTAACAAAAACACTTCTCCAATTTGGCTGACCTGACTATCGGTCATCGACCATTTCTTGGTTGACGTGGCATAACATGTGGATACTGACATGGCATGACACACATACTCTAATATGGAACTCTAGCTGACATGTGGATGCTGATGTGGCATGAAATGTCATCACTCTCTTTCATTCATTGACTATCAACCCTTTATCTTGGATGAACCAAATGCCTCGTCAAATCGGTCGACTCCCGACCATCGACGATCGACCATTGATGCTTTCTCTTGCTCGATCGAAACACTTCGCCAAATCAACCAACACCCGACCATTGGTATTCAATGATTTTCGTTGGAGACTAAAACAATTCGCCAATCCAGTTGACCCAACCATCGACCATCAACAACTTCTTTTGGCCAACTCCAACACTTTGAAATATTTTGACCAAAATACAGATGAATCTGGACCGTTGATCTCTTATTCGAAAATGATCCAGCCATTGATCTATCAAACTTCACCCAACTATACCGACGCCCAATCATCGACCATCGACCATTATATATTTATTTTGGTTGAACCAAACTCTTTTCCAAACTTACCGATCCAACCATCAACGATTTCTCTTGGTGAATTTCCTACACTTAGAAATTTTCACCAAATCCCTGATGGATATAGGCTATCGATCTATCATTCAAATTGGTATTGACCATTGATTTGATCCATTTTTGAAACAACAAAAAATGAATCTCGATCGTTAGTTAGATCCATTTTCCAAATGAATGAAAATAAATCTTGGCAGTTGATTTTCCAAAACTTGGAAACTTTCTAATTCCTTAAAATTTTTTAAATTTATCAAAATGATTCTAGGCCATTTATCTCGAGTTTGAATGCAATCTCGACCGTCGATTTGTGAACTCTGTCCAAATTCTACAATGACCATTTAAACAAAAAATTCATCCTTCCAAGTGGAATTTATCTTTGCAACTCTGCAGACTGACTCCACTAAACCTCTTAGAAAGTTCTGAGTCATTTGAACATGATTTTTCTCACGAATTTGGGGATTTCTCTCAAATTTTTCACCGTTTTTTCCCAAAATTCACATAGCACAAAATATGCAACAACGAATTTTCCAAATTCACACTGGTTCTTGGCCCATACAATCTTGATGTTTGAACAAGAAGCTCTGATACCATAATGTAACATTCCTTAGCTCAACTGATGTCCATTACGTGTGGAAAAACTCATAGATTAAAATTTCTGCGATCTAATTAATTTCCTGTAGCTTCCAACTACGAATTTCAACTAGATTTAGCTACTGTCTATTACCATTAATTACATGCATCTACAACATGTTAAAATCATACATGAATGCAATTTAATAATTTAACACAACAACATATAAATAATTCTCACATACATAGACTTCATGCACAACAATTGAACTCATAGATACAACATATAAGCATATAAAACACATATATTTTAATTTTTTTACGCAACTAGTTGCTTGGGAAAGACATTCCACCCAACCATAGACTTATTGTACTAAATCTCAATAGTAAGTCACCCCCAAGCTGGGGCTAGCAATCTGAAAAACAGGGTGGTCTCTCATAGTCCACTCACAACCCACTGGTATTCTCCTATAGCTATTTCGATTTTCTACCAACTCTCTTCCTCTCAACCTACCCAACCGAATGAATGTACCCTTGATGGAAAATTGGTCTATATTGATAGATAATTGGTTTGGATTGTTTGTTGTCATTGATGTCAACCCTTGGAGAGTGATATTGTAGATTGATTTCAAACCTTGGAGAAGAGGGGATATCAATGGGTAGTTGGTTTAGATTGACAGGCAATTGGTTTGGATTGTTGGTTGTCATTGATTTCAACCCTTGGAGAGTGATATTATAGATTGATGTCAACCCTTATAGATTGATGTCAAGCCTTGTAGAATTTTGATAGTGAATTCTGGTAGCACAAAGGTATGGGTAAGGGACATGAATTTGTTTGAGGTATAAAGGCATGAAAATCAATGAATATGCAGGTAAGACTATTATAGATGGATAATACATGTCATGAATTTTCAGTGATATGTGGTATGTCACACAGTTCATCACGGATTAGGAGATACAATATTGAGAAGTTAGAGGACCCTCATGGAACATTCAAGAAGCCCCCAGAAGGCCAAGAAGAATTCAAGTTATCTAGAAACTCCTAGAAAGTCATCCACATAATTAGCTAGTCAAAGTAGTTGCAAGAGAGAATTAATTAAAGGTGATTTAGTTGCAAAAAATAGCTAATTAACGAAAGTGGTTAAGTTAAGTGGAAAAAGGTTGAATAGTCAAAGTGGAAAAAGTGGTTAAGTGGACATAAGTGGGTTAATAGGTTAGCCTTAGAAGATGGAGTAAGGAGTAAATTTGTTACAAGGAAACTTCTAGACGAAGGCACTTGGAAAGTATAAATAGGAGTGCAAGGGACTCCTATTTGCAACTATTTTTTAATATAATTTGATATCCATTTTTGAAAGGTTATTTGGCAGGTATTATTGATAGATCAAATTTGCAGTAGAAAAATCGTAGCTACAGAATCGCGACAACAAAATCGTGGCAATAAAATTGCGGCAGAAAAACCGCGGCTATAGAATCACGACAGTAGAATCACTGTTACAGAATCAAGGCAACAAAATCATGGCAGCAAAACTGCAGCAACAGAACCATGACAACAAAACCATGGTTATAGAAACAGATCCGTAATAGATCCACAACTACAAGAAGAAAAATATATGGTTTTCATATGTGTAGTGTTGAATCTTTGAATCTGGTTGAGGGTTTGCCTTGTAAATCTGTTGGATGCCCTCTTTGAAGTTTAGGGCTTGCTGTAGAAGGGTTTTGAGGCATATATATTGAAGTATATTGTTGGTGCACGTCTGAGTCTTATTGATATATCTTATGGTACATTGTGAAAAGATTTTGTTAGTGGTCTTGATATATAATTGGTACACATTTGAGGCTACATAACAATGAGGTTTTGGCACATGATTTGATGTGGGTTTATGGTATTTGGTTATGTATAGTGTGATGTATTGCTAGAGAAATTTTGATGGTTATATTGGTATATGATTGAGATGCATGTTGGGACATATATTTGACGAGTGGAACATACGTGAGGCGTATGGTATGGTGATGTTGGTACATCTTAATGAGTCATAGTTTGATTATAGTTGATGCATGATTGATACATGTTTGGTACATTGTTAGAGGCACTTGCTAGTAGTATTGTTGGCACATGGTTTATGGATGATGTGGCATATATGACTTGGTATAGTTATAGAAGCACATATTGATTGTGATACATCTTGTTGATGTTTGTAAGTAGTCTTGGTTGATGCACATCTTGGCGATATTGTGCATATGGTTGAAAGTTGTCTCGGTGATTGATATTGGTGAATAGATCTGATTGGTTGATGAGATTGATGAGAAAGGTTAATGTGACAGGTTGTTGTGACAAGTTGTGTTCTGCATAGTTGATGCACGTGTGTTGGTACATGTTGTTATAGGTTGTTTGGTGAAGGTTGATTGGTACATGTTGTTACAGGTTGTTGGTACAGGTTGACAGTGACAGGTTGATAGTGTAAGTGTTTGATTCAGCGACATGTTGTCTACATTTGAAATTTATATTTCAGGGAGGTTGGATGGGGAAAGGAAAGGGTGTTGTATCCTCCTTCTGGTTGGTGCAAGAGAATCAGGGAGTTGGAGATTCCTTTAGGTTGGAGCCTGAGAACTAGGTGGTTGTATTTTTAGGGTCCTAGCACATAGGTAGATCAATATATTCGGATGTAATAAAGGTCAATATTAATAAGTCCTTTCAATAAAATAGAATAAGGAGGATGCAAGAAGACCTAATAGAAGCTTCTGCTTCTAGAAG
>JASDQU010094953.1:5639-21811 GCA_032191745.1 Picea mariana | reverse complement strand
GTTGGGGGGGGGGAGAAGAGAGCAGTGTGGAGAGTTGGGAGGCGACCATAAGTTTTGGAGCAATGAAAGCTTACAGAGTCAACATAGACAATGAGCTACAGAGCAGTGCAAGAGAGAGAAGCATTGGAGTTGAAGAAGCAGGTTTTCAGGCCTACATAGTCCAAGAGAGAGAGAGTTTCCCCTAAGGGCAGTAAGTTGTGTGCTTATAGTTTCTCAAAGTAACTGACATCCTTGGAGTCCCCGGTAGAGATATTCTTGGACAACCAAGTGCAATGGAGTCCTGGAGGGAAGAGAGAAGGACTGAGGGAATGTGAGTAGTGAAGGGGGATCCCCTTCCTTGGGTTGTGCAGGTCATGGGGAAGAGAGTTGGGTGGATTGGGATAGTTTTAGGAAGACTAGACACCTTGGGAAGTGTTTGGAATATGAGGGACAACCTATTTTATGGATACATATACCCATCTCAGGGGTGATCTATTGCTGAGATATAGAGAAACAAAGCCATGGTTGGGAGGAACATCTGCCCCTTGTAGATAATTGCATCCTTATTGCTTAAAGATAAGTGTTAATTCATGTGTTATAATCTTGTTCATACATTTGAGTGTTGTTTATGGTAACTCTGAATTAGTAATTTTATATGTTTTTGTGTACCGTGGTTTTAGTTTCTATTCTTGGTTTACATGTTCTATTAGATGCATGATTGATAGGCATGTTGCACTGCATTTTCTATTTATTTTGGAATCAGAGCAAAAGTTGGATGGTAGAGCCTCAGAGAAGGTTCTGGGTGCGTTGCAGTGAGGTATCAGAGCTATGACAAAGGAATTTTATAGTAGCACACCTTGGCTTGGGGGGGAGGGTGTTATAGAGTGGTATCGAAGCTAAGGTTACAACACTTAGGATGTATGGGCTAGAGACATTGCAAACATGAGGGTAATTATAGAACCTTCATGGATTGGTTAAGTAGAAACCCCAATATCGGGTTGTTTAATAGGCTAAGGAACCAAAATCCAGATTCAAATATGGAAGCGTGAAGTGGGGAACCTTGAGGGCCGTGACGTCAAGCCAAAATGAGTAGATGGATTGCATGGTGGGGTTATATTGGCGCGGAACCAATGGGTTGTGGGATTCAAGACTTCAAGATGAAAGACGTGCTCAAAGACCCTATAGTTTCAACGAACAAATATTTGGACCATTCGATTTGAAGGATCGAGAGGTTTCAACCATTAGATATTATAAAAAATGTGTTTGGAAAATTCTATTCAGGAGGATCCTGAGAGGACAAGGACCATCCATCGTGTATGGAGTAAATCCTAGCCATATTTTGGAAGTTGGGATGCAGAGAAATCAAGAAACACAAAAAATTTAATTTTGACGGGAAGAACCCGTGGGTGCGACCCTGCAAGGCTGTCAGGATTCTCATTTTGGGAAGTCCGATTGACTAAAGATTAGGTGTTGGCCCTTGGTCATGTATTAAGGAAGAAAACAAAGTTTAAGGAAGAAGAAAGACAAAGTATGAATTGCACGGAAGGCACACAAACTGAGGAAGGGTCGAAGAAGCATAAAAGAAAGAATGAAGTAAAGGAAAGCAAGCCATTGAAAGAGAAGATCAAGGAAGACAAAGCAACAAAGAAGACAAATCGTGGACAAGTCAGCGAGCAGAAGAAGACACTAATGGGTGCTTTGGATCACCTCGCGGAGAAGAAGGAAGAACATGTCGGCAAAGTCCTTAAAATGCGGGTTATGTGGACCTAGGGTTTTGGCACCTGGGCTTCGGTCCATGGTTTTCTAAGATTCATGGAATGTATAAATAGAGGTCTAGAAGAGTCGAGATAAAAGGCGATAGTGATGTCGAGATGTAAAAGTGTTATGTTTTAGGGTATTCTTGTATTTTGGGTCTTCAGCTGGGTGCGAAGGGATAGGAAATAAAGAGGAAGAGAGAGAAGGATTTGCAGCTGAGTACGCATAGAGAACTGTATATCTTCATCTATTCTATCAATAAACACAGTTTTGTGGACGTAGTCCCAGAGAGAGGGTGAACCACGTAAAATCTTGTTGTTCCATGTGGTTGATGCTTTTTTATTTACTACCTTTTACACTGTTATTGCACTGCTATTTTTCCTATTGAAGATAAGAATATATAACTTACTTCACGAAGTTAAGCATAATATTGTTCAGAATCTCTAGGCTATTTTGTGTTGTCGTTTTGGAATCATCATGCATTTCCTTTGGTTGTAGACACCTGTGTCCTGCAACCCTCCTATTACTACTTTGGGCGAGACTTCATCTGCTTCACAGGTGCTGTCGTAAGGGCCAGTAGTTAGGGTTTGTTGGTGCGCTGTTAGAGTTGAACCCTGGGTTTACCCCTGTGCCAACAAATGGTTCCATTGCCAGGATGTGAAACTGTGATTGCTGGGAACTGACGTAAAAAAAAAGAAAAGCTCTGTGCATAGGTCTGTTGCTGAAGTGTGTAGTACTCTACTTGACTTGTGAAGCTTTGTGCCAAGTAAGTAAGCTGTTCTGAAGAAAAAAGGTAAGATTCTAAAAGAGGCAAGGTTTGTGCTTTGGTAAGANAAGTGAAAATTTTTGTTTTGAAAGCATGAATTTAAGTAAGTTTAATAGATTATGTCCTAGTATGAAGGCTAGGGCGCAGTTAAAAGAAAGAGTTGATTTGAGTACATTTAATGGAAATGAAGAAAGATATGTTATTCCTATGCATAGAAAGAATTTTTTGACTGGAAAGTGGATGCAGGAACCTAGAAAGAATTTTTGTAGATTGTAGGTCCAACACTATGATCCTATGGGAAGTGCGCAATACATAAAATATTGGGGAACATTTAAGAGAAAAAGAGGATTGAATTTGTGTTATAATTGCAGAAGGCCGAGACATCTTGCTAAGGAATGCCCTGGGGTAGACCCTATTTGTCTTTTTTGTAAGGTTGTTGGTCATGAGGTTGAGGATTGTCCAAGGATTATTGCTAAAGTTGAAGGGAGGGACATAAGACAAGAAAATTCTGAAAAGAGTCAAGAGACTAAGGGTATGTTAGAAAGTCATAAAGAGGAAAGGTCAGAGAAAGTTCAGACTATGTTATTACAGTTGGAAGAAACGATGGATGTTCATAAATATGCTAGTTTACCAGAAATCCTGAAAGCAAAACAACACATAAGTGCAATAATAAAAGACTTCGACATAGACTGTATAGTCTTGGATGAAGAAACACAAGTGAATATTATGACAGAAGAAACTTGGGAAGTTTTGGGAAAGCCTACCACAATACCTTCTTTAGGAAGGATAGGATTGTTTAAGGTAAAGATGATAACTTTATGTTGAAGAGTAACTACTGTACCTATTATTGTTCATGGAACATCGACTGAAGAAGAATTTGAAGTCATTAGGTTTGTTGAGGACAACGCCCCTTTCCCATTTTTGTTAGGTAAGACTTGGACTGGGAAGGATCAAATCAGAAGGAAAGCGGAGGAAGAAGCTACATAAAAGAAAAAGAAAGAATTAAGGTATTTCATAGGTAGGAAAATAGACCAACTAAGAGAAGAACGAGAAGATAAGTCAAAGCAACAGAGCAAAGTAACAATGTAGGAGGGACATAAAGCAAAATAATTAGCTATCAAGGTTGAAAGAATGCAAGAAGGATTGAAGGGTATATCTATCCAAGAGAGAAGTGTGCCCACTCAGGAAGTGTTAAGAAAAGGGATATTAACTTCGGAATCTTTGAGGGTACCTCGACAGTGTGAAGACACTATGCTAGGGGAAGATAAGAATAAAAATGGAAAGAGAATTCCAGAAACAATCAGAGAGACTTAGATAACAGGAAAGAAGGCAAGGAATCTCAATAAAAAGAAGGCTAAGTTGGAAGAGCTGCAAGAAGTTAAGAAACCAAATCGAATACTTCACAGACCAGAACCTCACAATAGGCAGGTTCGCAGGGTTTGAACCTCGCTGCAACAACAGGCTGCGTAGATTTGGACTTCGCCCCGGCAAAGTTATATAAACGTTGGAGGTGCCTCGACTGTTAGAATGATGCGAATGATGCTCCAGAACAGTTAGGAAATGCAGTTATGGGTTTATAGACTACTTTTGGATGTATGAACGCCTCGCCGAGGATCCATAGTTAAAGAATCTAGAGGCTCAGTTACAGGAGGTGCAACAACAAGCATTTTCATTGCAGGCACAGATGAAGCTGCTCACAACAGTAGAAAGGATGAAGACATCCCAGGAGAAGTGCACAGTACAACAACATATCACTATCCTCCAGGGTAAGGTGATGGAAGTAACACAAAAGTTACAACCTGTGCAGGATGAAGCTTGCAAGGTGTTCAAGGAGATCGATAGCCAAGGTTCATAGTTAGATTAAGTAGTTGCAGCAGTAGAACAATGCCTGGAAGGGATTTTTACAATGCAAATAGTCCATGAGCTCGTTGAGTAGGAGGCTCATGCGAGCCAACAAGTCGAAGCAACTCGAGTTAAGCTTGAGGATTTTGAAGCAGCATTGTCTGAATCTGAGTGACTCGAGATGATTCACAGATGAGTGTTGGGGGCTTGTTGGTCCTTGACCAAGTTTTGGGGAAACTTTAGTCAGTTTTGGATGTTTTGGACCAATTTTGGGCTTCGACACGTTGGTCGAAGTAGGAGCGCCCAGGCGGAGTTGAGATCACGAATCTCACCTATTTTGAGGGTTATGTGGAACTAGTAAGGTGTCCTCTGAGTTTTGTAATGGGTTTATGGGATGTCAGCCCATGGGTTCTCCCCATGTTTAGGCCTTATTGTAATATTTTGTAAACTATAAATAAAGGGGAATGTATTGTAGAAGTAGGGATGTGTGTGAAGGAATGTATGTGGTCGAGGCTCTGTGCTCAACTATGATTTTGTAGACTGTGCTTAGTGCGTGTGATGCTCAGTGTGGAGCAGGTGCTAAGTGTCGTGATAAGAGATTTTGGCTCTGTGCATTTGACCTATTTTTGGAAGGTAAAGAAGGAGGATCTAAGCTTAGTGCACAGATATCCTGTCTTGTGCGAAGTTCAAATCTATGGCTTAGTGCACAGGAGTGACTAGATGTAATATTTTGGTGAATAATAAAGAGGTGAAGCAGTTTGTGTACGTAGCCCCACCCTGGGGTGAACCACATATATCTGGTGTCTCATGGTTTGATTTGTGCAGTTTCATTTCTGTTATGCATTTTCTTAGTGCTTTGATTATGATGTGTAATGAATATATATTTTGTTGCTCAAGTACTTTATTTATGTTAAAGGGTAAATGAATGTTAGACTTAACTCATAGTGCTAAGTTCTCAGGTTGCATAATCACTTGTTGTTACTGTGCTTATTTGTCCTTGATTATGCTCTGCGATGTTAATGAGGTTAATAAACTAATGCATGTTCACTTCCTAAGTTTTAACAAAATATTCTGCGAAGTGCTCTTATCACAGATTCTTGTCCCAGCCTAGTTACAGGCACCTGGGTCCTGTAACCCCCCTACTTCTACCTAGGGTGAGACTTTGCCTGCTTCGCAAGTTTTGCCGAAAGGGCTGATAGTCAGGGTTTTGTTGGTGCGCTGTTAAGCGTTGAACCCTGGGTCTACCCCTATGCCCCTACAATGACTCAGGATGAGTGAGCGTTGGGGGCCTATTGGCCCTTGGTCATGTATTAAGGAAGAAAGTGAAGATTAAGGAAGAAGAAAGATAAAGTATGAAGTGCGTGGAAGGCACACAAATCGAGGAAGGGTCGAAGTGGTTGAAGAAGCATAAAAGAAGGAATGAAGTAAAGGAAAGCAAGCCGTTGAAAGAGAAGATCAAGGAATACAAAGAAACAAATAAGATAGATCGTGGACAAGTCAGCAAGCAGAAGAAGACACTAATGGGTGCTTTGGAGCACCTCAAGGAGAAGAAGGAAGAACAGGTCGGCAAAGTCCTTAAAATGCGGGTTATGTGGACCTAGTGTTTTGGCACCTGGGCTTCAGACCATGGTTTTCTAAGATTCATGGAATGTATAAATAGAGGTCTAGAAGAGTTGAGATAAAAGACGATAGTGATGTCAATATGTAAAAGTGTTATGTTTTAGGGTATTCTTGTATTTTGGGTCTTCAGCTGGGTGCGAAGATCGACCCTGCAGCTGGGTGCACAGAGATATGAAATAAAGAGGAAGAGAGAGAAGGATCTACAACTGAGTGTGCAAATAGAACTGTATATATTCATCTATTCTATCAATAAACACAGTTATGTGGATGTATCCCTAAGGAGAGGGTGAACCATGTAAAATCTTGTTGTTCCATGTGGTTGATGCTTTGTTATTTACTACATTTTACACTGTTATTGCACTACTATTTTTCCTGTCGAAGATAAGAAGATATAAATTACTTCACGAAGTTAAGCATAATAATGTTAAGAATCTCTGGCATATTTTGTGTTGTTGTTTTGGAATCATCTTGCATTTCCTCTGGTTGTAGACACCTGTGTCCTGCAACCCCCCTATTACTAGTTCAGGTGAGACTTCATCTGCTTCGCAGGTGTTTCCATAAGGGCCAATAGTTAGGATTTGTTGGTAGGCTATTAGAGTTGAACCATGGGTCTGCCCATGTGCCAACATTAGGTATCTTTGAGCCCAAACTGAATTTGGACCATCATATCCAAGATATTTTGGTCATTAGATCCTTAAAAAAGGAGGCTTCAAAATATTTTTTTCGGAAAGCTCGGTGGTATTATTGTGTTTTTGAAGGAGATTTTATGACCGAGGGAATTGTCGATCATATTTTAGCTCGAAATGGATAAGGGTCATCAGATTGAACATATCTTAGTTGTCAGATTTGTCGGAGTCATGTAGTGATGGTAAAGGTCATGCATTTTGGGAACCCATAGAGAATTGGGTTGTTGGTTGGAATGATTGTTGATCATCTGATCTATCGGACGAACATGTTGTCCTTGAAGGGTCAGATGTGGAAGAGAATTCCACACAAACATATGGTGACGTAAGTGCCACATTAGCTAAGTGATAGGTGGAGGATCATCATTTTTTGCACATAAACAAAGGGTGTTGGAATGCCATGCCATATTGTTAAGTCAACATGCCATGTTAGATGAAACAACAAGAAGGTAAAAAAAATTAGATATTTACATTTGGAAGTCAGGTACATGTGGGACTCGCAATGGCTAATGGAAAAGCTCGAGAGGGATCAACGAACATGCCAAGGATGAATCTCAATCGTCTAATGGGTATCGATTTTTGATCTCGACCGTCCATTAGAGATTGACATTCAGGAGGGCCTATTCGACTATGTTGCGGGAAGTGGTAAGTCTGATAGCGCGATCCCAAAAATGAAGTTTCAACAACATTGGGGGCAACGATTTTCAGGAGGAACTTGTGACTTGGTAAGCGTCCTGTTCGACGAGTTTGTTTTGGTGTGATCCTAATAGTATTATAGACTACAGACCACGGGAGAATTCGTGAGTATTTAAAAGTTGCCACCCTGATGGGTGAAGCTCGATGGAGGGAGCCCGATAGCGTTGTGGGATGCAAGGAAGTCTATAAGCATTGTAAGTTAAAATTCCGAAGGGAATTCCTTGCAAAGGTGTTTCCGATAGTGTTACGGGATTGAAAGCCCGAGGGCCTTTGTCCGATGGTGTAAAACTAAGCCACGTCAACCCAAAGGTGCGGGATGGATCCACGTGGATGCCAGTGGACCACTGACATCAATTGGTTCATATGTCAATAACTACACATGGAGGCCATGTAGACTCGATGACTTCGTCCTAAGGAAATATCTATAAAACTTTAAAAGGGTATAAATTTATGCTCTGAGCACATAATTAAGCAAAATAATAGTTGTTGGAAAGATGTAAATGAACAAAATCATCCCGTGCATTCATAATTATGATTGGACTATTAGATTTATTATGGGAGTAGAAATAAGATGTCTGAGGGCTTAAAGAGGGAAAATGCTGTAAAGTTTGTAGATTGTTTTAATTTAATATAACACAATTTATTTTATGGCTACACATTTTGTATAAAATGATTTAGATAGAGTAGAATAGGTGCAGCATGAGGACCATAGATATTGAATATGATTAGGGGTATTTCACCCAGAAGGAGGAGCTGAGAGGGCTCCATGTTAACATGGGAAACACATAGACAAATTCAGATGGGCATTGAAGTCGAGTAGGGCCAATAGAGCTAGTTGAAACTGTGAGAAGACTACAAAAAGAATTGTGGAGATATCAATTAGATAATGAAAGAATAATGAGAGCTACAGATTCAAAACATGTTGCATAAGCAAGTCAACAAAGACTCTGGCACAAAACAAGCAACCAGTGTAGGGAAAGCAACAATATCCAAGTCTTATGATAGAGGGGAGGATACCATAGGGTACAAATAATCAAGGAGTGTCAACATGCAACATCACCACTCCTTGGGACACTCGAAAAAAAGAACCCATGCAAGATCAGGGCATGTGAGCAACCCACGTGTGTCCCCTATAAGACACTAGAAGAGAAGATATGTGCCAGATGTCTTGAAAGGAGAGCTCAAGAATCTCAAGCCACCATATTTCAATGGAGATCATAGGAAAGGGGAAGAGGTTGAAGCTTGGTTGTTGGGCATGATTAAATACTTCCAATTGCATGATTACCCATCAAATGTAGAGACCATGATTATAGCTTACCATCTTCAAGGAAAATCTTCTATGTGTTGGGATCAACTCAAGCATACTAAGCACATTGACGAGAAAAGGATTTCTTGGAAGCAATTTAAGAAATATTTCCAACAACAATATTTGAAAGAGTGATATTATGAAAAAAAGACGCAAGAGTTCTTTGAACGCAATATTGGAAGCATGATCATGGAGGTGTATGAAAGAATATTCTTGGAGCTTCTGAGGTATGTGGATTCCATCAAGGATGAAAAGGTAAAGATTCAAAGGTTCTTGAGCATGTTTCCATCATTCTACAATGACACAATTTAGTACGATGAGCCCAGGAGTTTAGAATAAGCTATAAGGAGGGCTAAGTGTTTGTATGAAAAAAACAAAGGAAGGCCAACCTTCCAAAAGTCCTAGGATGACAAGAAGAAAGGTAAGATGGATTAGAGGAAGAGGGGTTTCAAGTCACCATTTATCAGAAATAACTCTCAAGCATATCAACATGGGAAACCAATTCAAAGTGAAGTTAAAGTGATTGATGCAACAAGAAAAATACCAATGCAACATCCCATGAGGTGTTGGGATGTGATGGAGACCACATGTACAGGGATTTTCCTCACAAAGGAGATAATATGAGTGTTATCACACAATATGTAGTTTGGGAAAAGCCCAACCCAATTCACGGGAGTGTGACAACTATGGGAGCACCTATCCACAATCACCTTAGATAGACACTCCCCTCGCTTTAGTGATGACAAGTCACCACAAGGGGGGAATCCTGGTGACCCTAGGGGGATTGAGATGGAAAGTGAGAGAATGAGCAATGGATCGCCTATAGGTCAATCTTGGAGATGAAGAAAGGGCTTGAAGAAGAGTCTTATGGAAGGGTAAATGGTTGCCAAGTGTTGTGCACCTACAAAACAATGTTAGCCCTACTCGGAACAAGACATATGATGATAAACCAAGCCTCTAATTAATGGGGAATAAACAAGATAAGCTTTCTATCCCAGAACTGAAACATTTATCAGATTTACAAAAACAAAGAAAAGTTTTAACAACTGCACAATTAACCATAAAAAACGTCAAATGATTATTAGATGATCAAGCCCTAAACATGTAGATAATAATCCAATACTTAAACTCAACTTTTGATGGAAAAATAGGGCTTCAAAAAGATGCTATCAACAATATATTAGGGCAGGCTTGTGGCTGTAGCAAACTTTTGCTACAACAACAAGTTCTACCCCTTGACAAGAAGAATAATTAGCACTAATTACTTGCAATATTTAGCAGTAGAAAGAGTAGTAAATGATGATGAAAGAGTGATTTTGCAACAACCCTAATGGATGTAGCACTAGTTTATAACAACAAAGAGAATTAGTTAGCCAATCTAGACGCCCTTAGGGCACAAGAATGCTTATACCATATAGAATCAATTCCAACTTAGACAATTGTAATATCTCAACAATTAACGTATACCAATGCAAATTAGATTAGTGCCTTATCATTTGGGTTATGCGGTCTCTTGTTTAAGAGCTAGTTGTGTTACTTCTCTAGGGGTGTAAGCCTTTTTAATCCCTAAAGAAAACAAAACTAGCAAGGTAAATCTAGGAGGGTGTAAGCCTTTTTACTCCTCCTAGCAACCTTTGCAAAAGTAGCTTATCCAAGACAATGGTGATAGATCTTAGTGGAAGGTATATGCATTTATACTCCTCCAAGGGTTTATACAAGAATAACCATGAAACAAGAAGAAACAACAACAATATGCAGAAAATTCCTTACCAATTCCAATAGATAGCAAGTAAAACCCTTTTCTACCAAGAATATTCTACCACAAAGCAAGAACAATTCATCTAAGAGATAGTGGTAGCCTTCCTTCCAATAAACAAGTGACAATAATCCAAATAGCACAAGAGAGAGAGATATGATATTTTCCCAAGTAGGGCGGAAATTTCAGCCAACACTTATGTAATATTCAAGTGAGTTCCATGTAAAATGAAAGTAACAGGACCTTTATTTATACAATACCTTGTAAAACCAATTTGTCTGCACACTTAGGGTAAAACACAAATTAGGGATGTCAACCTCCTCAATTTCCCCCTTTACAAATTAGAATTCAAATTTACAAAAGAATAAAGCCCTAAAAGATGATGTCATACCCCTTAGGGTTGAAATTTTGGCATAAAAAGGAACACATTGAGGTTCTTGAGGGATACGTTGGGCCTCTAAAGGCCATATCTTCACGTGCAAGAGTCTTCCTTCATCAAGATGTGCCAAGTCCTCATCAAACCATCCAACACCACCAAAACCCTAGCCCTCCAAGTATGACATCATGCCCCAAGAGATGACGATGTGAGCCTCCAAGGCCAAACATTGGGCAAAGGGGGGGTTAGTCTCCTTCTCCAAGGTGTCCTCTCATGCCTCCAAAGGCAATGTTCATCATCGACATGTCCAAAGGCAAGGGAGAACACCATCCAACTTGTGGGCTTCATGACCCAAATGAAGGTACAAGTGACCTTATGTCTTCATGATCAAACTTTCACCTGTCAAGGTCTTGCAAAGACAAACAAGTACACCCTCCAAAGTTCCAAAAGTCACAATATGATTCGAAGTAAGCCATATCTAATAAAATGATCACCCAAACATGTGCATGAAATCTCCCCTTTTGAAAATAAACAGATGCTCAAATACCTTATACAATTTTCCAAATTTAGATATGGGAGGAGTGTCATAATGCCCTATTGGGTGAACCAGTTCCTCAAGTAGGGGATGTTCCCAAGGAGAAACCTTTCTAAATCATGTAGTGAATGTGAGGTGGATGGGGTTAGACTTCTAGGTATGGGGTTTCATGACATACAAGGGCTCATATTGTCTCATTTATGGGCGCCTTTATTGAGGGCTAGCCACATCCTTTTCCTCTTTTTGTTTTTAAGGCACATTTCTCCAACCCCTTTTATTAGCGATTTATTTTGCATGTGTCAATAAGTTGAAGGAAATAAGGGGCACTAAAAAGGAAATGCATATCCCACATATGCTCTACCTAGGTTTGCATGCCTTTCCAAGTTGAAGATAATAAGGGGCACTAAAAAGGAAATGCATAGCCCACAAACTCTCTACCTTGGAAAGTGTTCTTGATTAGTTAATTATTTATTTTATGAGTCCCTTACTTTTTTTAGAAGCATTTCATTTCTCTCGGGATCCTAGGGTGAGCCTTTATTACATTATGTTTTTGCTAGGACACCTTCGAGCCTAATGGCGCCTTCTTCCCATGAAATGAGGTACATGCTCTTCTTGGGTTAGTAATCTCGAAAACCTAAAAGGTTGGGAGATGGAGGGGAAGAAGTGATGGAAGGTGGAAAGTATGAGCGGGAATTGTATGACGACCCTTCAAGGATACCCCCTGGTAGCAACCCTTTCCATAATGGTGGCCACTTACTAGGAAACCATGACACTCACCAAGGTGAAATAGGGAAAAAGGCATAATTTCCAAGAAAATATTTTCAAGATCAAAAAAGGATCCTTTGCAACATGTTCAAATGCTTCAAATATTAAAACAAACCTTACAAAAATACCAGAATTGTTACCTCATGGAGCAAGATTTGCTATCCTCCGTGGGCTAAGCTAGGTGTGACGGATGTTGCTGCCATCGATCATATGGTGATGTGTGGTATGATGTGGTCCCCTACCTGCTCATATTCCTCTTGATACTCCATGCCTGCAATCTAAGGGCCTTGAGACATCATCTCCTTAGTTATCCCTAGGAATGGGGGATAACATTTGGCTCCTACTTGGGGACATGTGCTTGCCGTAGAGTGAATTAGAACTTCGAGATATCCTGGTAAGACCAGTTCATACACATATTGAAACAAACAAATGATGGATATCAAGGGTGGCTCACTCACCCTTTGTCTATATGGTCAAAAATCCAAAATTTCAACTAGTCTTTAAAACAAAATTTTGCATTTTTTCAAAATTTTCTAAACTAGGATATAATATGATGAAAGAAAATGATGTAAAGAAACTATGAAATAATGCATGTAGAGAAAAATGAAAAATGAGATATGACATGCAAATATGTAACTAAACTATTATGAACAAACAAATGGAAGTGCAAGGTAAAACATATGACCTACCTAGTTACCTGGGGCTTGGGCCCTGAAGAAGTCAGGTTCCTTCTGGAAAATAAAGTTTGAGGAGAGATCCATTTACTGGTAATGAATCTTCCTCCCTATGCTAGTGTACAAATAGAAAGAATCAGACCCAAATTTTTCTTCAATCTTATATGGTCCCAGCCATAGAATGTCCAAATTCTGATGCATCCCAAGTTTCTCCCTTCTCTTTTCCTACATTAAGAATAAATCTCCTTTCTTGAAGTCCCTTTGTCTTTCCTTAGGATCAAAAGTTCCTTTGATTTTTCTTTGGATTTTTTCCATTTGATCGAAATTCGTTCTTCTGGTCTCATCCAATTCTACAAGTTGATCGATTCTTCCCTACAATGCTTCTTTCCCAATGGTGAAATGTTAGGCTATTTGTAGGGCCGAAATATAAAAGTTTATGGGAAATCACACCTCCATCCCATAGACTAACTCAAAGTGGGTATTTCCAGTAGAAGTTTTAATTGTTGGGTGGCTTGCCCAAAGTGCATACTTGAATTTTCTATCCCACCACTTCTTATTTTCTCTAACAATTTTCTTCATGATATTCATGATGTTTTTATTTTCGGACTGGGCCAAACCATTCCCCTGAGGGTAGTAGTTTGACGAGTGTGATATAACAATCCCATACTTGAAAAAAAATTCATTCAGGGACACTGAGCTGAAAGCCTTGGCATTATCGGTGGTAATCTTAGTAGGGACACCAAACTTGGTGATTATCCTTTTTTCAAGAAAATTCATCACCGCTTCTTCTATTGCCTTTTTCGTTGGGATGGCATCTACCCAGTGAGTGAAGTAATTTGTAGCTGTTAGGAACCATCAATATCCATTACTAGATTTGTCCTTAAATTCATCGATGAAGTCCAACCCCCATTGTTGAAAAGGTGCTTCAACCACTACTAGATTTAAAGGAAGGGAAAACACTCGTTGTTTTCCCGAAAAATACTGACAAGGTTGGCATGATCTAACATATCGATGTGTGTTGAAAAATATAGTAGGACAATAATATCCTATCCTCAATATTTTATGAGCAGTGGTGCGAGTGGAAAAATGACCTCCATAATATCCCGAATGGAGCTCATAAATTAACTTATTTTCTTCCTCTTTGTTTACACATCTGAGGATCACTCCATTAGGATTTATCCTTCCAAGACCTTCCTAGGTGAGGCAATTGTTTATGGATTTGAGTCTCAAATCCCTTCTTTTGTGATCTACCAGATGTTCAGGACATGTAAGGTTTTTCAAATAATACATGATATCTGAATACCCTTCATCATTCTCAATTTCCCCTATAACAACATTCACCTGTTCCTTTTCTCCTACATCGATAACTTCTTTATTTCCTTCAATGATCATTTTGGCTAATCCTTGCCCCTTTATTATTTTAGAAGGTTTTCTTTCTAGGTTATACTCTTGGATTTATGACATCCACTTTTCCCTCGAACCAAGGAAATCATGTTGAGATAAAGCATCATTCATTGCTGGATAAGGGACAAAGGCTTTAATCTTGTTATACCCCATGTACATTCTAAAATGCTTGAGAGACTTGACAAGGACATAAGCTTGTTTCTCAATAATTGTATAATTTAGTTCCGAGTCCCTGAGTACTTTGCTCATGGAGGAAATTGGCTTCTCATCTCCTTCATCATTTTTCTGTAAAAGGACTCCTGCGATGGTGTCGTTCGAGTCAAAGGAGAAGATGATGAAGCCTTTAGTAAAATATGGGTTCACCAAAACTGGTGCAACAATTATATCCTCTTTATTATGTTAAAAGACCCTTTCTGCGCTGTCATACCATTCGAAATGGGTGTCCCCTTTCAAGAAACGATTCAATGGTTTGACAATCTCATCAAAATTTGGTATGAATCTTCTTATGAAATTAATTTTACTGAAAAAGGATTGTAAAGATTTCTTATCCTTATGGAGAGGAATCTTCTCTATAGCTTCGATTCTTGAAGGATCCACCAAAATTCCATCCTTGGAGAAGATATGTCCCATTAACTTTCCCTTGTCTACCCCAAAAATTGATTTCTTAGGGTTCACAGAGACACCATACTCTCTACATCTCTCAAAGATTGCCTGCGGATGGTGAATGTGTTGAGTTCTCTTCTTGGAAATGACAGTCATATAATCTTGGTAAATCTCTATAATTTTTCCTACCAGATCCTTGAAAGCATAGTCTATGGTGCGTTGAAAAGTAGACCGAACATCAGTTAGTTTGAAAGAAATTCGTAAATACTTATAGGTTCTTGATGGGGTAGTGAAAGCAGTCTTGTGTTGATTCTCCTTTCTTACTAGCACTTGGTTATATCTTGAGAAACTGTCAAGAATAAACATCATCTCTACTCCCATAACCCTTTGTAGGAGGTTCTCCATGTTTTCCAAAGGCTAATTATCTTTGAGCGATGATTGATTCAAGTTCCTAAAGTAAAAACACAATATGATGTTACTAGTCTTCTTTCGGATGACCACATGGCTGGATATCCAAGATGACTATCTAATGGGTCCAATTATCCATGTTTCCACCATTTTCTGCAATTCCTTCTGAACTTGGGGTGCAATCTTTGGGTTGGTCCACGTCAGTTTCTCTCTAAAATGTCTTACATACTCCTTGAGAGGGATGTCATGTTGTATTACATATGCGTAGTAAGCTTTCAAATCTCCATATGACCAAGTGAAAACATTCTCAAATTCTCTGATGAGGGATAAGAACTCTCTCCTTTCAGTAAGGATTATTAATTTTCCCAGTTTCACTAATTTCAAATATGCATCAGTGCCAATATTTAATTCTATAATTTCATCTTCTCACCCATCTGTCGGTTTCTCCTTATACATGTCATTCTGATTTAACATCCTTTTTATGGGAGCCAAACCTCTTGGAAAGGAATCGTCAGACAGGTCTATGGCCTTGATGTACCCCTCTTCATTTAATAAGTTTATATGAGTTTCCGAAAAATCACATTAATTTTGGAGGAAACACAAGTGATCTAGGTGGATATTGGTGGCCACCCACCTATTACAACTGGCTCCTCTTGTCTATTTTTAGTTTATCATGTTCTTCTGTACTTCTTTGTAATTGTGGGTTCTACACTTCTGGGGTATTTTGAATCCCTACACATCTTCTAGGTGGATACTGGTGGCCTCTCACCTAATCCAACTGGCTTATTTTGTATGTTTTCATGTTAGCACATCTTGCTGTACTTCCAGGGCCATTTTGGAGCCCTAAACAATGTTTTTTTGGCTCGCCACAATCAAACTGTAGACATAGTCAGAGTTTGACGATGTAATGTGTAGTTCTCTAAAAGACCTTTCCACGGGCTATCACGTGCCTAAAATGGAGGTTGTATGCAAAATTTATGACCCCAGGAACTTGAGGTACCAAC
>JASDQU010094951.1:0-21832 GCA_032191745.1 Picea mariana | reverse complement strand
AAAGGAGGTTGCCCCCCGGAAGAGGATTATTATCTGAAATTATCTCTTTTTCAAGGCATTGAGTACTTTTTCTGATATTTTTCTATGCTATATTGATATTTGGTTCTTAACACCTAATTTTGAGAAAAGTTCTCTTAAAACTAGAGGCAGAAGTCGAAAAGCATGTGTAGAGAAACATCCTATTCAGGACAGCTTTCTAGACTAAAGAAAAAGTTTGCAAGGTGATAATTGACAGTGGGATTACTAATAACCTAGTATCCATAGAGATGGTGGAGAAACTGGAGTTGTAGATGACTGCACACCCGAAGCCATATAAAGTCTGATGGTTGCAGAAAGGACACTAGGTAATGGTTACTAAAAAATGTCTTATTGAATTTAATATGGGAGGATATAGAGATGAAATTTTGTGTGATATGATTCCCATGGATGTATGTCATGTTTCGTTGGGAAGACCATGGCATTTTGACAGGAATGGCATTCATGATGGGAAGAAGAATACATACACCTTGGAGAAGAATGGTAGGAAATGCATGTTGCTTCCAATAGAGGAGAATAAAGTGAAAGAGGAATCCCGCACAAGCATACTTCTCATGAGCGGGAATGAATTCCTGAAAGAAGCCAAGAAAGGACAAGAGATGGAGTTTGTTGTGGTGAGGAAACCTAGAGTTGTCCTTACAAGTACTACAATGGATGGTTTGCCTGAAAAAGTTCAAAAATTGTTGGATAATTTTGTTGACATAGTGGCGGATGAGCTACCTAACTCAATGCCACACATCCAAAGTATCAACCATCATATTGATTTGATACCAGGAGAAAGTCTTCCAAACAAAGCAGCATATAGGTTGACACCTCGAGAGACCGAGGAGGTAAAGAACCAAGTTCAAGAATTGTTAGATAAGGGTTTAGTTAGAGAGAGCTTAAGTTCATGCGCAGTACCAACTGTGTTGAGTCCAAAGAGATATGGAGGGTGGAGAATGTGTACAGACTCAAGATCCATTAACAAGATCACCATCAGGTATATATTTTCTTTTCCAAGAATGGATGATCTAATGGACTGTTTAAGTGGAGAAAATTTATTTTCTAAGATAGATTTGAAAATTGGATATCACAAGATAAGAATGAGAGAAGGTGATGAATGGAAGACAACCTTTAAGAAAAATGAAGGTTTGTATGAGTGGCTTGTTATGCCATTTGGATTAACAAATTCCCCGAGTACTTTTATGATCTTGATGAATGAAATATTGAAGGACTTCATTGGCAAGTGTGTGGTTGTATATCTTGATGATATACTGATCTTTAGCAAGACTAGAGAGGAGCATTTGAGACACCTGCCACTAGTAATGAGGAGACTACAACAAGAGAAGTTGTTGATAAACTTGAAGAAGTCTTCTTTTCTTAAGACATAACTCATTTACTTGGGTTTTTTGATCTCTTCAAATGAACTAAATATGGATCCATAAAAGGCGAGAGAAATCAAATAATGGCCATCACCAAGAAGCGTGTTTGAGGTCAGAATCTCCCATGGATTAGCAAGTTTCTATAGGAAGTTCATTAGAGATTTCAATGGAATTTGTGCACCAATGATGGACATAGTAAAGAAGATGCACCGGTCTTTTAAATGGACAGAGGAGGCCGAGAGGAGCTTCAATATATTGAAGAAGAAAATAACAGGGTGACCAATTCTGGTCTTACCAAATTTTGAAAAGACATTTCAAGTGAGATGTGATGCAAGTGGAGTTGCAATTGGAGCAAGTTTGAGCCAAGACAATAGGTTGGTTTCATATTTTAATGAGAAACTGAATGAGACCAATAGAAAATACTCCACATATGATAAGGAGTTGTATGCCATAATTCAAGCCTTGAATAAATTGAGACATTACCTTGTTCCATGGGAATTTGTCTTGTATAGCAACAACCAATCTTTACAATTCATAACCAGACATGAAAAATTGAATTAGAGGCATGGAAAGTGGATTGAGTTTATGAAGAATTTTACTTTTGTCATAAAACATATTGATGGGAATGCTAACAAAGTTGTTGATGCATTGAGAAGGAGATGTTTGATTCTGCAGGAGTTTCAGGTGAAGACCTTGGGGTTTGAACACCTTAAGGATATGTATTCTAATGATGCAAATTTAAAGGAAGCATATGAAGCATGTGAAAATATTGTGCTAAGAGACAGGATCCAATGGGAAGAGTACATGATGCAAGAGGGATTGTTGTTCAAGATAAATCAATTGTGCATACCAAAATTCTCAATGAGGGACAAGATTTTGAAGGAAAAGCATAGTGAGGGATTGGATGGACATTTCAGCCATGATAAAACATTTGCACAATTCAGCAGTTCATACTATTGGCCAGGTATGAGACCGGAAGTGACAAAATTTGTGAACAAGTGTAGAATCTGCCAACATGCAAAAGGTAAAATACATAACACTGGATTGTATCAACCATTGCCAATACCAGAGAGGCCTTGGGATGCAATAAGCATGGATTTTGTGTTGGGACTACCAAGAATGAAAAGAGGATGTGATTCCATATTTGTGGTGGTGGATAGATTTCCAAAAATGGCACATTTTATCCCATGTCAGAAGACCAATGATGCAATACATGTTGCAAATATGTTTTTCAAGGAAGTTGTGAGACTTCACGACCTACCCAGAAGCATTGTCTTCGATAGAGACACAAAATTTGTTAGTCATTTTTGGAGAAAATTGTGGAAGAAGTTGGGAACCAATTTGTCCTTCAGCTCAACTTATCATCCTCGGACAGGTGGACAAAATGAGGTGGTAAACCTAAGTTTGGGAAACTTGTTGAGGAATCTGGTTACTGAGCATCATAATCAGTGGGATCATATTTTGCCACATTTAGAATTTTCATACAACGACTCACCAAACAGAAGAACTGGAAAGAGCCCATTCCAGATATTGTATGGAATGAAACCTAGGGGAGTATTCGAGTTGAGAGACTTGGGACAAAGTGAGATCAGAGGTGCTGGAGTAGAAGATTTTGCTGTAGAAATGTAGAATCTCCATAGCCAAATCAGAGGACAATTACAAAACTCTAGCCAAGAGTACAAGCATAGAGTTAATCAACATCTCAGAGAACTTCAATTTGAGGTGGGAGATCGGGTTATGGCACATATCAGGAAAGAAAGGTTCCCTAGGGGGACATATAACAAGTTAAAGATGAAGAAGATAGGACCATGTAAGATCTTGAGGAAATTTGATGCAAATGCCTATGCGATTGAGTTGTCAGATGATGTGGGCATATCACCCATATTCAACATTTCAGACTTGTACCCTTATAGTAAATATGACACAAAGGGATCAGAAGATCAAGATAAGATTCAGTGGGAAAAACAAATTCCTGTAGCAGTAAAACCACAGATGGAGAAGATTGTTCATCATAGAATTGGCAAGAAGACTAGGAGGAAGACCTATTTGGAATATCTATTTAAGTGGAAGGGACATCCAATAGAGGATGTCAGTTGGGAAAATGAAGTCGATATCCAGAAGTATGGAAATTCGGTGTAGGAGCTCATGGACATGAGTCCATGGATTTTTGTCTAGGGGGAGTATGATGCAGGAGCATCGCCAACGATCACATGTGGCAGGAAAAGTCAATGATCGGAAATCATTTCGGAATCTCAAATGTTGGGAGTTACTGTAAGTCTTTCGGGGAGCTGATGAAAAACAAAAGAAGATCAAACGGTTGGAGGTGGAATGATCATGAGCGACCAGGGAGTTTCAGTCCGAGTCTTGAATGTAATTGAACTTAGGTTCCAGTTAGGTTTTCATTTTTAGAGTAGACGAATAGTCAAGGGGAACCCTAAGGAACCTCAGAGATAAATAGAAGTTTTGTACACCCAAATGAGGTTGTTGGGAGTTAGTAGGAATTTTCTGAGTTTTTAAGTTATTGTTTTGATATTAGTTGTAGCCATTTACTTTTGAATGAATAGGATAGAATAAAATTGATCCAAATGCATAGTATTCTTACTGTTTGCAATTCTCTGTTAATGTATTTTCATAAATGAATGAATTTTTTTATGAATGGATGAAACTATGAATGCTAGTATAAGTTTCAATTGTTTCTCTTTTGTTGAGTGAGTGCAATGTGTGCACACCGAATGCAAGGAGTGAGTTGACGGAATCTATTTCGATTCTGAAGCTCAGAAGAGATAGCACAGAACTTTACCTTTTCAAGGAGTGCAAGCGACTGCTACAAGGTGTGCATAGTCACCCGCAAGAACCAAATCTTGCGTAAGAATATGTTGCAGGGAGTGCACAGATCCGAGATTCGAGTAAGTATCGAAGGGACTCCATAAGACTCAATGGAGCAAAAGGAGAGAAAGATTAGAAGGGATAACACCTTCCATAAGCACAGACGAGGTCTAAGACACAAACTCATGGGAGGAATAAAGGTCAGAGCCTTTGATTCCCTATAAAATCCTCTAAGTCGGAAGAATTCGTAAACTCAAGAGGAGTGACAGTGATCGCCGGTTTGAGGCAAGAAAAATTCGTGAAATCGGAAGTCGGAAGGGAGGAGGGGATTGTTCTCCCAAAATCATGAAATGAGAACTCACGACTTGCAAAGAATGGATCATGACCGTCAGATCACAAAGAGCGTGGAATGTTGATCTGAGGCAAGCAGAGTTTCTGAATTCAGAAGTTAGAAGGAAGGAGGGTGTTTCTCTCCATAATCGCGAAACGCGAAGTCCCGATTCGCGCGAGAGAGGATCTGGATCATTCAAGAACAAGAATCTTTAGACCATTTATTTGAGGCAAATGAAGTCGAGAGTTCAGAATTCTGAGGAATGGAGGAGAACTACACCATGATTTGTGAAGCACCTTTTAGTTAGGCCTGTGGTCTTAGGTAGTGGCCGCATGGAGGAAGCTTATGCATGGTGCTTATTTGTGCAGGCAGAGTTTCAGAAAAGGGACCTGTGGATTTGTTTTGAGGATCGCAGCAAGGAATCAAAGATCTATTCCAGCTCAATTTTGTGAAGATCCGAGACTGGGAGGTCAGCAGACCCTGTTGAGGTAGGGGTGTTGCATCACTAACTACATATTTTAAGACTTGTCAAAAAATGAATGAAGAGAAACATTTTCTTCTTGAAAGCAACGTATTGGAACGTGTGGCACAGGCCTGGTGGTAGTCACAATTTTCTTCTCTAGACACTTACATGGAACTCAATGGAGATATTTTGACTAGTCCTCAACCTAGGCACATCACTCCTTGGGAGGACATCTATAAGCCCCTCACTCCTTGGGATGGCGTCTATAAACTTGTATGTATGGTTGACAAACACAAAGAACAAACATATGTCCATATTAGCTATGAGTATATCATGGGCGAAGAGGGATCCTTCCTTATAGATTGAAAAAACTTGAGGAAAGGTTTGCACCTTGAGATATTCAATACCTCTTGTGACATCTCATATCCATAGTCAAAATAGATCTACATATGTTGCATACAGTCAATCAAGTGTAGATACTATTTATATCGTTCATTTTAATGGGTGCTTTTACAAACCTTTCAAAAAATGAGTTTAAAAAGATTACCTTCAAATGAATTTTTCCTATGTTAACTTGAAGGTTATGAATAATTTTAATCATTTGAATTAAATAACTAAATTTGGATAATGCATATCTGTATTAGTATTAACTTTGAATTCCAAAAGTAATAGTTATATAAGATTTTAAATAGTCTTCTATATATTTATATATATCCATGTGTGTGAGATCTTGAAAACATTTAATCCATTGTAGAAAATTTATTGTTAAAAATAAAAAAAGAAATAGTGTATGAAAAATTCAGCTTCAAAAAAATAAAGTGTATTTTTATAAATTTGTTTTTAAAATTAATGATTTAAAAAAAAAAATTCATTAACCAAAAAAAACAATAACAATGAATTGTTTATTAAATATGGTCAAACAATAGTTATTAATAAATATGAAATATTGTAAAAGACTTAATGTCTTACTCCTATTTCATCTCATTATATAATAATATTTGGATGCTTAAATTATATATATATATATATATATATATATTGCTAAAACTTTAATTCTTTTGTGCAATTTATTCCAGTGTGTACGATGTATCAGACACCAGACCTACCTAGAGTATTTGTGAGTGAGATTTTGAGATTGCACGGTGTACCAAGAAGAATCATATTCGATTGAGGATCAGTGTTTACAGGACTATTTTGGACTAGTTTTTATGAGGCCTTGGGAATGCAGCTGAATTTTAGTACAACGTACCACCCTGAGACAGACGGACAAACAGAAAGAATGAACTAGATTTTGGAGGATATGTTACTTATGTATGTAATGGACCATCAAAAATGTTGGGAAGATTTCTTTCCACTAATAGAGTTTGCATACAACAAAATCTATCAGAGTACGATTAATTTGGCACCGTTTGAGTTTCTTTACAAACGACCATGTCAGACGTCATTGAGTTGGGGTCGAATTAAGGATAGGGTCCTGGTAGGACTTAAAGTGATTCAAGAAATGGAAGAATATATGAAATTGATAAGATCAAGGATTAAAGAAGTGCAATATCAGCATAAGAGTTATGCTGATGCGCATCGCATTGACTACAGTTATGAAGTTGGAGGAAGATTTTTGTTGCACGTAAAACTGCACAAGAGTTCGATTAAGTTTGGGAAAGTTACTAAAGTCTCTCCTAGGTTTCTGGGACCTTTTGAGATTGTGGAAAATAAGGGACCCATCGCTTATCTACTAGCCTTTCTTGATTCTTTGAGGCTTATGCATGATATTTTTTATGTATCTGTTTTACAACATTATGTTAGTGATTTGTCATATGTTATTGACATGAGTTCTATGCAGGTGTCATATGAGGGTGCTCTCATGGTGAACCCAATCTGCATTTTGGACCATCTCATTCAACAACTACGACATTGAATAGTTGATCAGGTCAAGGTCCAGTGGGATAACTATAGTCCACATTCGGCTACGTGGGAGGACACATACAATACGCATCAACAATCTCCTTACTTGTTTCATAGATTAGACATGTATATCTATGTCTAATACATTTATGTACTTGCATTTATATATTGTACATTTATTCACATCCCACTCTACTTAACACACTTTTATTGACATATTCTTTGAAGACACTTGCCTGCAAGTGATCTGGTTAGGGTATATTATGATTTCGTTTTGATTATGGGTTATATATGATGATGATGAGGTATTGTGACTTATATCTATTTTGATGTATATGTATTGGCAGATGTTATTGATGAGTTTTCCTGAGTGTGCAGAACACATGACATGTTATAGATGTTGATGGTATCAATGGACTTCCTTGGACTCTCGATTGAGTCAAGGAGTGGAATGCATTTTGATGGTGTATTTCATTTGACACTCATGTGCCATATGATTGATTAAAATATGATTTATGTATATGAATTATTGACATTTTTTTTGTCGATGGATGTATGATTGACGATGCTTATTAATCCAACTCACATAAGGTGTAAAGGGAAAATGCACAGAAACACGACATTGAGGGAGAGGTGTGGCAACGTCCCAGTCACATCCTACTAGCACTACCACCATTGCCCGAATGATAGGTTAATGATTACCTATTGCGAGAGGTCCATGATGTCGTAAGGGCAGACTGCAACAATCGCTCATGAACATTTCTAAGGAGCGTGCAATAAGGCAGAGTCCTTACTCCTTAGAAGCCCTTAGTCTCTCACAAGGTCGACCAAATAGAGTGTTCACTCCAAAGGGTTGAAAAAACTCCCAAAACCAGTCAAAGGAAAGTGGCACCCTTGGTGCATGGAGGTGTGACTTGAAGGGCACGTTGCGTAATTAAAAAACTTGATTCAATAAATCTAGGTGGCCTAGAAAACATTGAAATAATTAGACCTTGTTGGCCTAAAATAATTAATTAAACAGTAAATTTATTAATTATATATCCAACAAAAGTCTAATCCTAAGTCGAAGACTAAGCCTACGTCTAATTTTAATTAAGGGACTAATTACAAATATTAAACAAATTAAAAGAGTTGAGATAAATCAGATTCTAGGAAAAAGTGAATAAAAATCTGAAGGTTGGATAAATTGCACATGTGTGCATGAAAATGATAAAAGAGATTTTTTAAAAAGAGAAAGAAATAAAATATGAGAGAATAGGTGTACACATAGAATAGTATCTGGAGTCAAGCTACCACTAGTCTAACTAGAAGAAGACTCATAATACAACTCTAACTAAGATCTAGTTAGGAGACACTCATTAAATAAGAATTTGGGTAAGAAAGTGACAACTAAGAGAGAAGATAGGAACACATTGGGGAATGTGAGGGAAATTGGATTTTTAATTAAAATAAAAATGATAATTACTTGTCAAACTTGGGGAGAGTGTGACACGTGTGTAGGTGAATAATCATAATTAATTTAATCTAAAAATTTAAATAATTGTGCATGAGGACATGTGTCAATGAGGAAATTTCTATAAAACAAATGGTGTAGAAGAAAAAATGATCTCACTTATTCATGGTAAGGTTATGCTGCCAAAATTATTGTAGACTCTTGTGAGAGTTAGGATACCAAGATTGAAGAAAGAGTGGAAGTTCTTCGTTGCGAGGTAAGCCTTGGAGATATTGTTTATAGTGTGGCCCCTTTGTGGGTCGGGCAACTAAGTGGGAAGAAGAGCACCCCTAGCATTGGATGAGAGGTACCAATGAAATCATCTAATTAGCAAATGAAGGAAAGAGACACGTGCAATAAACAAATTTGAGGATCATCATCAATCTCAACAATACTTTCCCATGGGGTATTATATTGAATTGAATTTTTTTCTAAAATAAATCTCGAAAATTGAAAATTTTAAATTTGAGGATATGGAAGGAATACAGATTAGTATGATAGATTTTATGTTATATGTGTTTAAAAAAAAAAAAAACACTTATGGATATATGTATTTATGCTCTTTAATGATGGAATCACATCCTTCATGTCTTCAAGGTTTTAAATAAATTTTAATATATATATTATAGTTTTATCTAATCCATGTATTGTCTATACCTTAAATTGACAACAGATGACATCATCGAACAATTCATCAATCTAATATTGTTAAAAGACGAACTGTGTATTAATGGATGACTAAATTCTGAGTTTCGTTTTTTACTTTGAATCGAATAGTATTCAGAGCCAACAATCCTAGTACCCAATTGTTTCCCTTAGCGTTGAACTTTTGGGATGTGTTTTGAACGTTATTTTTTGGTAAATCCTTAATTAAATTTAGTTTTTCCCTCTCTGTTTTAACTTGATCTCTCCATAATGTCCTACGTCCTTAGTGTATGTGTGAAGATTTTCTTTTTAAACAAATTCAAGTGTAATTTTTGTCAAGAAAAATAAAAATTGAAAAACAATTTCCTATATGTGAAGATTTTCTTTTTAAACAAATTCAGGTGTAATTTTTGTTATGCAAAATAAAAAAGGCAAAAACAATTTCCTTGTAAATATAATAATAATAATTTATGGAAAAACAATTTCCTTATAAACAAAGTTTATAAATATAATAATAATAATAATTCATGGAAAAACAATTTTCTTATAAACAAAGTTTGTAAATAGAAAAAGCATACACCTATTGATAATGAGCACAATTAATCACCTTTTAATTTAAAATTCTAATCTGATGGCTAACAATTGAAGATGCTGGCATATAATTAGTCGTCCTCCCAAATCAATGAATGTGATTTCCACTTTATAACTTCTTTGTATTTTTTAATGCATCCGTTAACCTGTTTACCTTTTAACATCTACCTAATCATATTAAGAAATTATTGTAGCACTCTATAATTACCACGTTTAAATAATTAAACTTTAGATTTAGCAGGCTAACTCATTTTCTAACCATGCATTTCATTTTCTGACTACGCTTTTCATTTTCTATCCACACCTTTCAACGTTCATCATTCACAGTTTTTAGTGGCTGTGATAGTAATAATAATAATTCATATCTTATCTCGATTATGCGCCGACAATAGAGATTGATACTGTAGAGTGGTTGTCTCACTGATATCTCTAAATGCGATTTGGTAACCTGCCAGTGTTATATTAACTAAATTTCCGAAATAATTTGTGTTTGTAAATTATCTCGGAATCTTTTCATTCTGAAATCTGTGTCCATCGATTTTAATGTATCTACCTTTCCTGAAAGGATACGAATTTAGTGTATAAAATCGATCTTACGTGTACTTGTATATGTTTGAGTTGCTTAGTTACATATGATTAACCTGTGCGGAATGGCACCGTTCTTCACCGTATCTCGTAACAAAATGTATTAGAGGAAGGTGAGGTTCCAATATTGTGTTCCTTGGAATTTATGCTCATGACTCTATTTCATTCTCATAGTTCTTTACACTTTCGAGGAGATATAAATATGTTTTTAGTGAGTTTGAGGCAATGTATTTTACTCTCGTTTAAGAGAGATATGATAGATTTTAAGTTAAAAAAGGTAATTTCATATATTTATGATTAATGTATATATAAATGATATGTGGTGAGACAAAAATAATAAACTTGTCATTAATAAAAATAAGATGATATTATTTTTGAAAATGTGCAATATTTTATAAGTAATAAGAATAAGAATAATTTAATTTTAAGGTCAGGGTGAAGTTAGACACTAAATTAGTATATGAAACTCTTTGTTTATGGGACAAGAGAATCCTTGTTTGTTTAGGTATGGATTTTAATTATTATTTGATTTGAAATATAATGTTAAAAAATAATATCTTATAAGTATTTTTTGTTTAGGTATGTATTTTAATTATCATTTGATTTGAAATACAATGTTAGAAAATAATATCTTATAAGTATTTAGGTATGCTTTTTAATTGTTGTTTGATTTGAAATACAATGTTAAAAAATAATAATTTGTGGTTGAAAAGTCTATGTAAATGTTAGAAAATAATAATTTGTGGTTGAAAAGTCTAAGTTAAATATTGAGAAATATTGAGATTTAGGATTAGCCACAAAATATTCATTTTCAACATTTAAGTTTTTTTAAGCTAGTTAACTTTAGTGTTAATATAGTTAAAAAAAAAGTGTACATTAAATATCGTCAAAGAAACCAAAGTTCATTGTGGTGTTGTGAGGGAGACTACAAAGAGCCACACACCACCGCCTTGCCAGAAAATTGTTGTCTAAGAGATGAAACCACAAAAAAGAGTACTATAAACGTTTGACTTTTTGGAAAAAGAGTATTATAAACGTTCGACTTTTTAGAGTTTTTATGAGCATATTTTCTGATAATTTTTTATTAAAATCCGGCCAAATATTGTTGGAACTCCATATTTAAATAATTGAATTTGTATAATTCAAGTGCCATAAAGTTTTTCTAGGATGTTAAATCCAATTATACATTCAAAAAATTTACTTCTATGATCTAGATAGAAAACATATCAACCCACCGATGACTGGTGCCACTGCGAGTTCCTCTCGTCAGTGTACGATTATTTGCTCAACAAATTTGTTAATGGTTCATAAAGATGCTATGGTTGGATATTTGAAAAATATAACAGAAATAATATTTATCATTGTCAAATGGTCCTTCCATAGTTGATGCTTGGGTGTAATTGATCGATACATAGGCTACTTGAATGAGTTTTGTACTTGTGAGCTGTTGCATTAGAGGATGTTATCTAATTGTATTATTTCGAGCATTCATATTAAATGGTGAAGTCATATTATTATTTATCACTGTCAAATGGTCCTTCCATAGTTGATGTTAGGGTGTTGTTGTTCCTGAGTCTGTACTTAAGGCTTTAAAGTACAGTGTCAAGGCATCCGAAAGTATGATAAAGGTTGATAAAGTATTACACTAACCTTTGGTATAGGAAACTAATGAGGATTTCTACGTTCTCGTTGTCTAGCTTCCAACTGTTCCTGGGTAGTAATATCTTGTTCAATGGCTGCCCATGAACGTTCCAATTCCTCCCGGGTCTTCGCAGTTTTAAGGATTGTGTCGAAGAGATTTAAAGCGATATGTATTTGATTAGATAGTCCAGGTTGAATGTTAGGTTGAGTTGTTGCAGGGACAGTCATTGAGGAACAGTACCAGTATGGAAATGATTTTTAAGGAGAGATTTTATTTGTTGTTTCAATTCGGACAAAATAAAGAGAAACTTTTGCATGAAAAAACAAAATAAGAATGCAAATAGAAGGCCCTTTCCCGTAACTGTATTATTTTTGGTAAAAATTAACGCGAGATGGGAGAAAAACATTTATCTGTAGATAACGCAAAGTTCCTGTCAGTAGAAAACTCATGTGTACACAAAAGAAGAAATTGACATGAACATAATTGACATAGTGTAAATAAACATAAAATTCTGTAAATGTAAATTGGTCTTACACCCGCTGATAGCTGGTGCAGAGGAAAGACAAGAAACAATTACAGAAAAGATGAAAACCCTTCACTATAGTAGTGGTCGTACTAAATTATAGTGATACACATCAATTATGTAGAGCAAAATGAAAAGAAACAAAAAACATAACGAAACAAACTTGTAACACAATCATGATAGAATCGGGAATCTTCAAATTTGCTTGTATTAACTTTCTTCATGCAAAAACTCTATTACAATCGATCCCAAAAAGTCCAACCTCTATCTCTTATTTTTGTGATCTATTTATACAAAATTTGCCTCTCGGTTCAGAAGAGTGAAATCACTCCATCTGTCCAAATCCATTTTCCAAAAGGTGCCAGGTGCTTGTTTTTTCTTAGATTCAATGCATATAATACATTTTTCCATAAAATGGAATAAAAGCCGTGAAGGTTCTACTTGACAGCTGGGGGGAGTGAAATCACTCCATTTCACCTACTCTATCTTCAAGAAGCACTAGGTGCTTCTCCTCGCATGGATTCAGTGTACATGATACACTTGTCCACAAACTGGGATACAAGTTGTGAAGGCTCGGCTTGACAACTGGCTTTGGAAAAATAGCACTCCCGGGCTAACTGTGGAAGTTTATCATCTATTTGTACATCGATGAGTTCAAGGGCGCCGAGTTGTGCACTAGGTTGAATCAAATGTTTGTCGATTTGAGCCGGGTCTACCCTATCCATCTTAGAGATTTCCGCCGAATTTCTCTCATTCTTCCCCTTCATGTCAAGAGAAATCCAGTCTATATTCATTTGTCTCAGTGCCTCTGTATCACCTCCAATCTCCATCCCTAACAACTCACCATTTATGGAATTGCAGGCTTCTTCTAACGAATTTGTCACTTTTTGAGCCTGCTCCATACTTAAAGTAATATTATGTTCCCAATTCTTTAACAAGATATTACCCCTATTTTGTTTAGCAATTGTGAGCCCGGGAGACCCTGCCGAAAACCTATTGTTGGTAGCGATCACCGCTTCTTGGAAAGCGATCCGAGCAACTTCTATGTTTCTTTCTTTGTTAATCAGATTCTCAGAGATCCGATGCATTAACAAGCAGTCTTCTCGAATCTCTCCTACTTTGTTTAGTAGACTCTGTTGAGCAGAGGAGATCCTGCTCCGAATATCGATAGCTCGGGATTTAACAATCTCGATATCGATCACCTTGATTTCTCCGACCTCCAACTGAGCTTGCAGCTGTGTGATCATACCCCTTTGCTGACCCAACTGTACCCGACCATCTTGGATCGTAGAATTTTCTTGTTCTAGCTTGGTTTTAAGGACTTCGATTTCTTTCTTATCGGCCAATCGGGCCAGCTCTATTTCTCCACTCGCTTGACTCTTAGCGCTTTCTGTTGCTGAAGCCACTCTGGCCTCAAGAGTCTTGATCAGGCGATTCTTTGATTTTAGCTGATTCTTCAACGCCGAGACCGAGAATTGATTTGTCGTTTCATACGCTCCTAGCGTACCTGCAATCTCCATGGCAAATTCATCTTTCCTTTTGTTCATCCCATCGGTCATCACTTTGAACCTTTTGACAGTTGATCCTTCCTCCTAGGAGAAATCCCTGTTCACAACTGCCTTTCTTTTTTTATCGAAAAAGAACTCATTAGGGGGAAGTTCTTCTGCTCTGACGGGCCTTAGTTCTTTGTCAAAAATACATCCTTCCTGTATGTTTCCCTGCATTGATTTCAAAGGGGTGACAGAAGTGATTGGTTCCCCAATTTTCTTTGCCGCCTTTCCTGGTGTGTCGAGTGAGCCTTGCTCTTTCGGAGGATCAGAGGCCTTCATCTCTATCTCCGGATTTTGAGTCTCTGGCGGGTCTGTGTCTTTTGTTTCCGCCTTTGGACTATGCTCCTTTGGTGGGTCAGTAGTCCCTTCTTCTGTTTCAGGATTCTTCTCTTTCTTGGGATTCTTCTCGTGCTCGGGATTCTTCTCCAGCTCCCCTTCCTGACGCTTTTCAGGATTAGAATTTTTCCCCTCAGAACTTTCAGCCTCCTTTTCTTTATCCTTGGGAAGTCCCAAACCTCCTAGCACCACGGGGATACATCTTTTCCTATGCTCCTGAAATTTTAAAACAGAGGCCCTGTCTTCGGGTGCTAGGGATCTGATTCGAAATTGCACTTCCGAATAGGACCTCGCCCCTCGGAAAACATCATCTAAGGGCGAACACTCATGTTCAAACCTCTTTAATCCTCAATTTCCCAAATGGGTGCTTACAATTCTCTGTGGATCATGATTTTTGAACTCAATAGAGACTAGGCTCAAGTCTTCTAAGGTTGCAGCCTCAGCCTTAGCATGTTCGAAATCTAATAAAGAATAGGAATTTAGCCAAACAGCGAAAAACGACCATACCTTCTTTGATGACGCTTTGAGCTCTTTACTCACTCTGCCAATCACTATTTTTCGAGTAATCTCGCAACAGGCCAGCTTGTCGGGGATGAACAGTGGTAGTGTCAGAGGAGGAACAGCAGCTCCAAACACTCTCAAATAAGAGAATTCTTCCTCTACGTACCAATCCGCGATATGGCTCAGATTCGTAGCAATGCTATCCAAGATGCGGGGTGGTGAAAGACCAAAAATGGCGATGTGCAGGGGCACCATCACCCAGTTGAAAATCTCATAAATAAACTTATTTGCGTTATTTTCCCACAGCTTATCGTGGTACTCATGTACAGTTTTTTCGTGGGTTGGACTCCAAGCCCAATTCATCAAAGGAAAAGGTGTCATGGAGCATATCTCATCCATGATATACGCGGACATGAAGAATCCGAATGGTCTTTCGGCTGCTTTTTTCTCCTGGTACTCTGTCACCTTGTTGAACAAACTGTCGGAGATCATCTTTGCCCAGTTAAATGAGCTACCTTCTGCTACCCGAAAGATCAGAGGTACCCACTGGATGTAAAAATGCGCGGTATCCTCCCTTCTGAAAAGTCGGCATGTCATCATCGCCACATACATAAATTGTGGCTCCAATGAAGAAATTGAATACACACCTTTTTCATTGGCTCTGAATGTCGCAGAGCACGAAACCCAATCTTTTATCAAACCAGACATGGTTTTGTCATATTCTTCGCACTCCTTCTTTTTGAAATCCTCCAAGAATTCATTGCCATATGTATATTCAAAAGTTGCTGGGAGCTTATACATAGATTGGATATGCTCCGGCTTGAAAGTCCCGACCGTGGTCCGTCGGTCATTTATGATAGTTCTAGTGGGCAGGTCGATGTGATCCAATGCCCATCGGATCATATTGTAGTATGGGAGCAACCAAGGTCTGGTTGCAACCAGGTGCATTCCCGACTGAACAATTGTCTTGTACTTAGTATTCAGATCGTCCTTTACAATATCATTGTCATCGTCATCTGAGTCTGAATAGTTTACCAGCTTGGATTGCAGGATATCTGAAATAAAAGACCAGGTGGGTACTGAGCCGCCAGTCCGGGGTGAAGTATCTGAGACGTTGTCTGGACCCTGCGCTGCAACCTCGGCATTCGCTTTCGCTGCTCTCCTAGGGGCCATAGCTGACGCTTGATTTTTCGCTCTTCTGCAATAGACCTGTGTATACATGCGGAAATGAGTTCCCTCGGAGAAAGGTGAGCTCTTGTGTGCTTATGAGAAATTTTTAAAAAGAATGAAACTATCATATATATTTGAAAACTCTGTACCTCTTGAAATAAGTCTGTCAAATCGTAAATAAAACCAAATTTAATGTATAAATCCGATCTTATTTGTTCGTGGATTTACCCTAATTCTCCATTAATGTCATCAATGTTCGGCGGCTTGACAGGCAATCGGGTTATGGAGAGCAAGTAAATCCCTCGTGAAGTGTGCCAACATCAATGCGTGGGACGTATCTCGCTTAATTTCATTTTTCTAAAATTTCAAATCTTAACGACTTAAGGAATTTTCTCGTCTTTCGCTATATCGTGAATTTCCTTTTCACATTTTGACTCTTCAACTCGCGAGGCTGCGAGTGCCGATTTTACCTTAATTAACAATAACCGTGATTTGGCGCACCCTTAATTATATAATTAACTTAATCGCCATATCGCGACTCGGGAACTCGAAGACAAACTTTTGGGGGAATGATATGCCGAGTCGTGATATCGCGATGTGGCGATAATTAAGGATCGAATTAAGAGAGGGAAATCTTAGATTAGGCGACTAATTAATCTCGCTATATTTATGTCGCAACTTCATGAATCGGAGTTTTGGACACCTTAACTTGATGAAAGAAAGTGCCGAGCGACGAAGTGCCGAGAACCAAAACTAACCATGGTTAGTTTCTTACCTTTAGTTCTCGACCAAGGTTCCCACAAAAGTTATCGTGTTCTTGGCTATCGGGGCTGTAAGAACAAAAACTTGGGTTTGGCGAATGCCGAGGCGTGAAATCCCGATGATGTCTAATCAAGGGTTAAAGGTTTTACCATAGTCAATGCCTTGGGTGAAAAATTGAAAAGCGAGTTCGCAGTTTCGCGACTCGGGACTTGTGAATTCAAAAATTAAAGTGCCCGGCTTGCGATATCCCGAAATAAAACAACAGAGCGAACCTACTTGCGAAAAATGGATCTGTTTTGAAAGTGAAAAAGCATTGCTATTCAGGCGACAAGATTTCAGAGTTTTATGATTTCGAAAGGAAAAGAAAAAAAACTTTAGATCTCAAGTATCAAACATTTAAAATTGCGTGAGGTGAAAAAACAGGGGCGTCTCCAACAGGTGTAATCAGTGGATACACAATCCACCTACAGAACAATGACAAAAGTAGTACTTGTGAATGAACCATTGAAACTAAGATCAAATAATACTTTGAAACTGGAATCCAATAGTGCTCTAAACATAAATGCAAATTATAAATTCTATTCGGTGATGTGTAGGTGTAATGGATCATAGAATTAACCTTTCTTACCTAGAAACTGAGCATTAAACACCAATTAGGTATGCTATCCTCAGAGCAAGCCACGTCCTCGAGCATTAAATGCCTTGAGGTATGTTATAGGACAAGCATTAATTGTTGAGCATTCAGTGCAAGAATTTTTTATTTTAACCATGCACAAATGGAAATAAGATGAAAATTTTTCATGTTAGGATCATATCATGTCTTTAGACCAATCAAATATAACATAATTCATTTTTAAACATATTTATATATTTCTCTTTTTTAATGTGTAATGTTGAACTTTATAATAAAAATAAAATTTCACCAATTAATACAAAGTCAAAGTGCATTTGAATGCTAAGTGATTGCAATATAACCTGCCTCTGAAGTGATTACAATATAAACTTGGGACAAGCTTGGTTGAGGTATCTGAAGTCGGTACGTACACGAATGGTTCGTTATTTTTGTTAACAAGGATGGGGTTAGAGACCCACGATTTATATGCACTAGGGTATATGAATTTGATGGTGCATAACTTGTCTATTTCAACTCTGATAGGCATGGATTTAGACGAATGTAGGGGCTTCTCCTTTTGACAAACAAGTGAAACAACTAGCCATGTGTTGATTCGATGTTCGTAAATGGATAGGTCAATACCAGGAATTTTAGTATACCTGCAGGAAAAACGTTCATGATACTATTGAAAAAGAGCCTTATAGGAAAGGGATTCTTCAACGGAGCATGTGACCCCAAGGGAGATTTCTTTGATGATGCATGGCTTGATGAAAATGTGCACCTTGATGGTTGGGGAAATTTTAGCTATGTTCCCTTCTTCAAAAGCATCAAGGGTGAAGATTTGGTTTTTGAACCAATTGGTATTCCCTGGAGGAATGACGTTCTTTATATTCCACTGCACAAATGTTGGTGTTGTTAGTGGTGTAGAAAGATTCCTAAGGTAGGAAGAATGAATGATGGTGCATTGTGTCCTAGGGATAGTCAAGTGCCATCATGGCCTCTAAATGTCTTTATTTGAACATGAGATGTATGAAAAACCATGATTTTTAGATGGCGAGTGTGGCACAATGGGTCTAGATGTCTTACATGAGATTGACATAGCATTGGGGGTCGAAGAATTGGTGTCTATTGAGGTAGTGCAAGTTAATGGGGTTTGTGATATGGTAGTACAATTGTCAAAATGGGTTGGTGGTTTGAATGAAGAGAGTGGTCCTTCGCTGGAAGAAAGGTAACATATATGTACACATGTGTGTGTGTGTCAAGGTTAGGACGAAGAGGGAGAATTTATTTTCGTTGGATTTCTAGTGAGTTAGGTGGGGCTATAGGAAGGATCTATGATCATAACTATAATGGGAAGGAATGTGGGGAAAGGGGTATGAATTCCTTCTCTTGAATTGGTGGGTTTGGCACACCTTGGGGGTGGTGGCAATGCTCAGGGACCCTATAGCATGGATGGTTTCTCGAAGTAAGTTAATGAAAGTCATTGTTAAGCCCTAATATTGTCTCATTACCCCTTAATTGGGGCATATTACATTAGTAATGTTATTTTATTTATGTCGGCTTTATTCGATTAGTTGTAATTATACCTCCTAGTCTCCTATATATATCAAGGAGACATTTTCATTTGGAATCATCTTGTACTTGAACATTTAAGTGGGGTAAAAGGAGGTTGCCCCCTCGAAAAGTCTTATTATCTGAAAAAATCTCTTTTTCAATGCGTTGAGTACTTTTTCTGATGTTTTTCTATGCTATATTGATATTTGGTTCTCAACATATGGTATCAGAGCTCAAGGTCTTAGGGTTTCACTGCTACATTTGAGACACCTTGGAATTTTCGCTATAAATTTTTTTCTACAATGTTTCAGAATGAACGGCTTGGAGGATATTTATTATATGGATCAAGGTACATTGGGTTAAAATTTCATCTCCTAAGGCCTTATACTTTCGAAGATACAACCTGTACAATATAGGGTTCTGGAATCATCCTGAACTGATTTATTGTGGAATGTTCGCTATAAAAACATGTATGTAACGTTTTAGACACTAAAATCTATAGGCTATTCACAAAAATTAGTAAGGCATCTGTGGTAAAAATTTCAGCTTCTATGGCATCTTAAATTTGTAGATACACCCTGTGTAAGATAGGGTATCTGACTAGTCCTATTGACTAGTCTCAAGAAGGTGTTCCAGGTAAAAAAATCATAACTTCTTCCTAGAGTATCCAAATTGAGTGAGACCAGTTTCATTGGATCGTGTATAGTCTGTAGTATTTCAGGTATGAGTTTCATAATTTTATATCAATTATTTTGTGCATGGCACGTTATACAATTGAGATCTCCTGGAAAGGCCAAAACTTGGCAGGTTGTGGGGAAGTTACCATAAATTCCACTTGGCACATCCAATTTTGATCAGACCTATGGCATTGCAGAGACAAATATCAGAGAACTACATAAAATAAATTTTCATACCCAGAAGGTCCAAAACTTGGGAGATACAACAGAAGAAACATTTTCTAGTAGAACCACCTCAAAATCAAGATTCAAAAGTGATACTTGGCCAACATGCCACCCAAAAAGGGAACTTCTACACCAAATAAGCCTCCAGACAAACCTACTTGGACTCTTAATGAAGGTGAAGAAATGCGTAGGGACATAAATGATTTACAAAAGAAGATAGTAACAAAAGATGAACTACAAGAGATGGAAGCTAAGTTGGAGGAAAAGATGGATGGTTTAAAAGAGGAGATCATGGAAGTATTGAAACATTTCGTAACAGAGAAGACACCTAAAAGTGAAAATGCATCCCATGAAATTCATGATGAGGAAACAAGGAAGGTGAATCAAGAATGGAGAAACTCCAACTTTGGGTTGAAGACCAACCATGTTCCTAAGATCGATATGAGAAATTTTGATGGCAAGGACCCAATCACATGGATACTTCATATGGAGAAATTCTTTGATATACATAATGTGCCACATACACAAAAGGTATGAATTGCTTCTTTATATTTAGAACCTAATCAATTTGTATGGTATCAATGGCTTTGTTCTTGCAAATCACTCATCACTTGGACAATTTTCATGGAAGAAATGATAGCACACTATGAGGATACAAGGATAAATACCTTCTTTAGCCAATTGATAAATCTCAAGCAAAAGGGTTCAGTTACCGAGCACATTGAGAATTGCCAAAGACTGAATATAAAGGTAATCAATATTCCATATGAGCACTTGATTGATGTATCCATAGGAACTTTAAAGGATAACATTCAACATGAGGTTCGTCTTTGGGAACCCAAATCATTGAAGAATGCATTTAAGGTGGCAAGAAATGTTGAAAGTAAAAATATGGATATGGCTACTAGAAGGACCAATCCTAACATCTATAGAGAGAACAATGCTCCTTTTTCTAAAACACCTCAAACTACAAGGTTGACACCTCAACAATTGGAGGAAAGAAAAGCAAAAGGTTTATGCTTTAATTATGACAGCAAGTACAGTAAGGGACATAAGTGTGGTGAGAAGAAATTATTCTACATAGATTGTGAAGAGGAAGAAGACTAAGAACAAGAACCATCTCAAGATGAAAACGTATAAGCAAATTCGTCTAAAGAGTTAACTCCCATGATATCGTGTAATGCATTGGTTGGAATTAGCACTCCTCAAACCTTCAAGATCGAAGGATACATCAAAAAGAAAAAGGTAATAGTCCTAATTGATTCTGGAAGTACTCATAATTTCATTCACTATAAATTAGCCAAAGCTCTCAATTCTTTGTATATCTAGTGCCAAAGTTTCAAGTAATGATTGCAGATGGAGGAACTATCAATTGCTCAGGAAAATGAAATAAGATCAATCTTACTATGGGGGAATATGTAATGAATATTCCAACGATTTCTATACCCATGGGTGGTGCCGATGTTGTACTAGGAATCCAATGTTTACAATCATTAGGAACAGTGGCATTTAATTTTCAAGAACTTTTCATGAAATTTTCATTGGAAGGAAAATAAATTGAGTTAAGAGGTATCACAGGGAAACCCGGTAAGGTGATAAGCTCTAATGGAATGACAAAATTATTGAAAAAGGGACATCAAGGAGTTATTGCACAACTATGCTCATTAGATGTTCAAACATCCAAACATCTATTCCTTAGGATCTCCAAAGGATCATTGATAATCATTCCAAAGTATTTGAAGATATTCCCAAGGTCTTCCACCCACTCGAAATCATGATCATGAAATTCACCTAATTCCCGGGAGTGTTCCTCTTAACATCAAGCCATACAAATACCCTTACACCCAGAAGAGTGAAATTGAGTGCATGGTTGAAGACATGTTAGAGGATGGAATTATTAGACCTTGCCAAAGTTCTTACTCTGTACCAGTGGTAATGGTATTCAAGAAAGATAGCTCATGGTGTATGTGTCCAGATTATAGAGAGCTCAACAAGATCACTAAATTAAATATGATTTTCCCATTCCCATCATTGATGAATTGTTACA
>JASDQU010094949.1:0-12305 GCA_032191745.1 Picea mariana | reverse complement strand
TTGATTTTGTATTAAGAAACCCATGTAACATGTTGTGATTACCATTATAATGAACCATGCTACATTTTGGATAAAGTAATTTGAGGTTTCAACTCACTTATTTCTATTTTGATTATGTTATCCTGCATGATTCTTATTATTGGTTCCTGGATTCTTAACTAGGATGAGACTTCAGTATTTTGTCAAATTTAGGTCCTTGAGAACCATTAATTGCGTATGGATTTACCACTTAGCAATATTTTCCACCATAAGAGATTCGTTAATGTGTAACTTAAGTATTTATAATCACTCTAGAAAAAACCCACATAAAATTCATACATTCATCAACATTGAATGCATAAACAATGAGATTCATAAAAAACATGCAATGATATATATATATATATATATATATATAGTCAACATCATCTAAATTGTACATTTTTTACAATATTGCACATCGTTCCCAATATACATAACGACAACAAGTTTCCTATCATAAAAAATAGCCATATGGTGGCCTAGATACAAAATGACAATAATTGGTCACTCATTGACCACTGCCACCCTTGCCACCCGTAGGATAATCGTGAAAATTGATCTTTCTTATCTTGCTCAAAGAAGCACCTTGAGGGGTTTTGTGTCTGGATGTGGTTCATGTCTCCGGAGACTGCAAAAAGAAAAAAAAATTGTTATAAGTTTATTTCTGCAACGAATTAAAAGACTCACAAAATAATATTTTGTAAGTCAACAGAAGACAACTCATCACATATGGTACTAAAAAACATGAGGGTGTTACCCTCCTCTAAGACCCTAATCTCTCAACAATGTCACCCTATGTCATTTACAAGGATGAAAGCATGAAATTTAAACAAATATGAATAAAATCAATTCCATTCATGATACACAAAAAATTGATCATCAACACATTATCCTATCGCGAATATCTCAGGTTATACAACCTACTCCAAGGCAACAACTATCATGGAAGCCTCATAGGATGGCGTAGATGTAAATGGTGGTGGGGGTGGGTGGCATACGGGTGTATCCACTATGGATGAATGTGATGAAAGAGGTGGTGCATATGGGTGGCCTGCGGGTGCTTCCATTGAGGATGCACCAAATAAGAAATATATTGGGAGTGAATGATGATGAACCCCCATGGGTTGTACAAGCGATGGAATAACGCCTAGCCTGGAAATAAGTAACCCAGAATCTGTGATCGACTACCCAAAAATTGAACTAGTACTGTAACTAGTAAAAATATCAATAGTTTGCATACATATTAATAATATTGTTATTAGTACCAAATAGTAAAATACAACAACATAAATACAACAAAATTGAAATTTAAACAATATTTAAATCAACACATTATATTTGCGAATCAGGTGACTTGTCCATCCTAGGTGGACATTGCTCGACACTGCCTGTTCTCGTAACTTGTAGGAACATAAGAACATTATAAATTTGAGGATGTCAAAAAATAAATAAATCACTATGGTGAATTTATCAAATGTGACACATACCTATGTATGCGGAGCACCGAAAGAGTAGGTTTCCTCTACCGTTGCATGGGTGATGGAGAGAGACACCAATGCATCTATCAACGTAGAGGGTATGTTATTCAAGCGTAGAAACTTCAAAACATCATAGGATAAAATATAGAAATACATACACATAATACTATATAAATATATAATGATGAAGAACATAGAGATGGTTAAAATACTAACCCTCTACAAGAAGATGTATTTTCCACTTGCCTCCATAGGCCCATAACAGGTATGCCTGCAACTCAATCATCTGTGAGGTTCACATGGAAGATTGATATATCTGTGTGCCCTCTCCTCACTGAACTTTGCTCTAGGGGTTGAATATCTGATCCCTCTATCAATGTCACCAACAGGTGGGTGAGATGTTATCCCAGTTGTATGTCTCTATGGGTCCCACTTGAATACCTAATGTGAAAAGGAGAAGGCAGGGGGAGGTTGAACAACTTATAAGTAGAGACTCCAAATTAATAAGAATTGTTGATCTCTGACTTCGAGGGATATCAAATTCATCGGAGTATTCTTGTCAAAGTGGAATATGACTCCAATGGAGAAGAAATTATACTACAATGAAATGATCCAAGTGAATCTAAGTCGTTGATCTTGGTGGATTGATAGGACAAGCATATAAATGATTAGGACTAATCCTGATTTTAAGATCAACTATAAAGATTGCCATTTTCTTATTTTGGTCATAATTGGAGTAGATCAAGTTAGATTTGGATGAAAATAATGGGTAATTTATGCAGGGAAGAGATCTACAAAAATGGCATAGAGGGTTATTGTCCATTTTTGCTTGGATTTGTCAAAAATGGTGAAACAATGGCTTTTAAAGATTTGGGTCCATATCATTGGAAGAGGTATGGATTAAGCTGGAATTCAAGGAGAGTGTCTAGAAATAAGACATGGAAATAACTCATGAAGGAGCTAAATAAATCCTAACGGGATTGGAATAGGGGTGCTGAAATAGGTCAAAATCCACTATTCTAGGCCACTTTTTGGGGATTTTTTAGATTTTCAAAGGAAAAGTGACCCTAGATCACAAAATTGAAAACTTTTGTTTATTCAACACTTTATACATTCATCGATAAAAAAACTTTAGTTTAGTGAAAATTTTCCAGAAGTGCACAGATTTAGAGATAGCCAGTTTTGCTAAAAATTCTATGGAAAAAGGGGTGAAAAGGGAAAAATGGTCATTTCCAAATTGTTGCAGTTTTTCACTAGAGAATCAAATTGAAAATATGATATTTTTATGAATTCCTTGTCATTATTATTATCTATGCCTCATATAAAAGTTTCTCTAGATCTTGACATATTTTCTTCTGTAGTACATTGAAGTTGGCATTTCAATAAAATTATACTAGTGGARAAAATGCACAAATGGGCTGAAAGTGGAWTTTTTAGGAAGMCATAACTTTCAACTCGGATATTGGATTGGGGMATGAGTACATTMTTTGGAAATATGATTCAGAGAAGAATAACCTAGACTTGTTATAATTTGGAGGATTGTGATATAAATATTCATAAATTGAGCAGTAAAAGGGACCTATAGCATTAATTGACAATTTTTTATGATATGCATATTTCTAACAAAAATGGTTTCTTGCACATAATTTAGATTTAGGGGGTATAGCATATCATTTTAGGATAAGAATCCATATTCAATAAATGGAGGAAGGAAAGGGATCCTTCATTCATGATAAAGAAGCTAAAGGACAAAATATCAATGTTGGTAATGGAGAGACGAAATCAAATGGACACAAGGGCAGAGGGGAGAAAAGAAACATTAATTAAGACTGTGAGAATCCTAAGAATAGAAGTACAAAGATACAAAGAAGAAAACGAGAGGTTTATAAGAGAACAAAATCAAATAAATTATCAAGTGATGCAAATCCTAAATCAATTGTAGAGGAAAACAAAGAATGGATCAAACTCAAGACATGATGAAGAGGGATAATATCATGAAAGAAGAGATAAATACAGACGGGTTGGTTATTCAAGAAGTTATAGAAGAACTCATAGACATCACTCACCTCACTTATCAAGGAAATTTTATGATATGAAGATTCCATAAGCAATCTAGAGGTGTCTCTTGTTAGGCACCAAAGAAGAAGACATGAATTGGATAGTTTGCAAGGAGAGTTGAAGAAGCTTAAGCCACCATACTTTTATGGTGAACGAGAAAGGGAATACAATTTTGAGACATGGTTTCTTGGACTTGGGAGGTATTTTCAGTTGCATAACTACTCATCAAACCTAGAAGCCAGAATTGTCACTTACGATTTACATGGAAAAGATGCTATGTGGTGGGATCAACTTAAGAAACATGAACACATAAATGAGAGCAGGATCACTTGGAAACAATTCAATAAATATTTTAAGAAGGAGTTCCTTTCAGAACACTTCTATGACAAGAAAATGTAGGATTTCTTTGAGCTTGAGCTGGGAAGCATGACCATGGAAAAGTATGAAAATAAGTCATTGGGAGTGATAAAGTATGTGGGGTTTATAAAAGGTGATAAGGTGAAAATATAAAGGGTTTTTAGTGGACTCCCTTCATTTTATAAAGAGAATATTAAATATGATGATCCCAGGAAATCGTCTGAGACCATCGGGAAGGATAAGTAATTGTATGAGCAAGGAAAGGGAAGAGAGCATTTGTAGAAATATAGGAAGGATAAGAAGAAGGATAACTATGATCAAAGAAAGAAAGGATTCAAACCTTCTTTCAATAGAAATAACCCAAATATAAATCAACAAGACCATCCTGCTAAGGATGAATCCAAGAAAGAAGAATCCTTGGGAAAGGGGGATACCACAAATCCAATGTTGGGGATGCAAGGAAGATCACCTGTACAAGTATTTCCCTCATAGAAAAGACAAAGTGAAGACCAGGCACAAAATTATAGAGGCTAAAATAGTAGAAGACATGGAAGAATATATGAATCATTAGAATATTGAAAAGCATATTACCAATCCAATATGATAAAAGTGGAAGGTGATATCATTAATCATCATGTTTATGTTTTAATTGATTCGGGAGAAATCCATTGTTAAATTTATCCTAAAATAGTGGATAGATTACATTTGGAGAAAAGTAAGCTTGAAAAATAAAGTTTGGTTCAGCTAGCTATTGGACTAAAAAAAAGAATCAATGAGATGGTCAAAGGTTGCCCATAAGTCTTAACAGAGTGAATACTAATGGTAATCTAAATACTATACCATTGAGATCTTATATTATTCTAATTGGAATGGATTGGTTGGACAAGCGTCATGTTGTCTTAGAATTCCAAGACCCATTTCTATAAGGGATATTTCATCCTTATAGTTGAACAGATGTTTTTGGAAAGGATATCAATTGTATGCATCCCATGTGGAGGATCTAGAAAAAACAAATAGGCCAAGCATTGAAGATTTTTTAGTACTGCAAGAGTTTGAAGATGTATTCCAATAAATACTAGGGTTTCCACCAAAGAGGGAGATAGATTTCTCTATTGATTTAGTACTAGGAGTTGCCCCAGTATAAAAAACACCTTACAGGATGACTACACCAGAATTAAAAGAATTACAAATGCAATTGGAAGAATTGTTGAAGAAAGGGAGCATACGTCGTGTTTCACATTGGGTAGCACCAATAATCTTTGTCACAAAGAAGGATGGAACATTGAGGCCATGTATTGACTTTAGACAGTTGAATAAAGCCACTATAAAGAAAAAATACCCTCTACCCCGAATTGATGACCTCTTTGATCAAATAAGAGGGGAAAAGATATTTGTAAAGATAGACTTGAGGTTAGGATACCACCAAGTAAAAATCAAGGAAGAATACGTCAATAGGATAGCCTTAGAAGCTAGATATCGGAATTATGAATTTGTAGTGGTGCCATTTGGACTGACCAATGTACCGTCTATATTTGTGTGCTTAATGAATTTCATATTAAGAAATCATTTCTATAATTTTTTCATAGTATTATTGGATGACATACTTATCTATTCTAAGTCCGAGGAAGAGCATAAACATCACTTGAGATTGGTATCACAAGTGCTGAAGGAACATCGGTTGTATGCCATTAGAAGATGTCCAACACCCAAGAATGTTTCAGAAATCATATTTGTATGGGATTAGTTGGTTACTAAAGAATATTTATAGCAAGGTTATCTAAGATTGCTCATCCCATCACTTTTTTGCAAAAAAAGGAATCAAATATGAATGGACAATTGAGTGTGAAGAGAACTTTAATTGTTGAATGAATTGCTTACTAGTACACCTATTTTAAATATTATTGACCCAAATGAAAATTTTGTGGTATGTACAAATGCATGCAAGGAATGACTTCATGGAGTCCTCAATCAAAATGGACATGTCATTGGTTATGAGTTAGAAATCTTAAGGAACATAAGAGGAAATATGCCACATATGACTTGGAACTTGTTAGCAGTGTTCATGCATTGAATATGTGGAGGAATTATCTCATGGGAAAGGGATTTGAATTAAGAACATACCATAGTGGTCTAAAATATATTTTCGAACAACCAAATTTGAATACCAAGAAAATGAGATGGTTGGAATTTTTAAGTGAATACGATTTTGACAGCAAGCATATCAAAGGAAACGAAAGTAAGTTTGTTGATGCACTCAATATAAGAGTGCATCCCATGCATGCTAAAACCATTAGTATGCATCAGTCAAATTTGAAGAGAAGAATTTTAGAGGTTGTTGTTACAGATCAACATTACCTAGAGGTAAAAGAAAGCTTACAACAAGAAAATGTATAGCATAAAATTAAAGAATATTAAATGAAGGAATATGGATTACTTATGCATAAATATAGAATTTATGTGCCTAGTTCCATAGAACATAACAATTTTGTATTAAAAGAAATGCGTAATGTTTTGTATGTCAAAAATCTCGGTTACCAGAAAAAAATTGCATCAATAAGAAGCCAATTCGTTTGGCCATGAATGAAGAAAGAATTTTTTTATTACATTTCCATATGTATGGAATGTTAGAGAGTGAATGTTGAGCATAGACACCCAACGGGTTTTCTACAACCATTACCAATTCCAGAGAAGAAATGGGAAGTGGTAACCATTGATTTTATAACTAAATTGCCCAGGATAGCAAGGAAAAATGATTCAACAATGGTAGTGGTTGATAAATTGACAAAGAATGCTCATTTTTTTCAAGTAAAAATGACTCATACAACAACTAATATTGCATACATTTACACGAGGGAGATCGTTAGGTTACATGGGATACCTAGAGAAATTGTTTCAAATAGAGATACTAATTTTACTTCAAATTTTTGGAGGGTATTGTTTAAAGGAATGTTACAAATATGAACTTTAGTAGATCATACCATCCACAATCAAATGGGAAGACATAGATAGTCAACCAAGTAATGGAAAACATGTTGAGAATGTATGTGATGGATAAGCCATATAAGTGGGAAGATTACTTGCACTTGGTTGAGTTTTCCTATAATAATGGGTATCAAGATTCATTGAAAATGATCCCATTTGAAGCTTTGTATGGTAGGAAATGAAATTCTCCAGTGAGTTGGGACAACACAGTAGACATAGTTGTACTTGGGCCAGAATTGCTCAAGGATATGGAAGACTAGATTGTTAGAATTAAGTAGAATTTAAAGGTAGCTTAAGATAGACAAAATCTTTATGAAAATAAGAAAATGATAGCTAGAGAATTTAAAGTGGGGGAGCATGTGCTTTTGAAAGTGAAGCCCAAGAATAGATAACCAAAGTTGGGTAGCTATACAAAGCTAGCCACTATATTTTGTGGTCCATTTGAGATATTGGATAGAATAGCCTCGGTTGCATACATGCTTGCATTATCTGCCTCCATGAATGTGAATAATGTATTTCATGTCTCTTTACTGAAAAAGTATATACATGATCCTAAGCACATTATTGATTGGAATTTGATTCAGGTAGAGCCAGAGGGAGACTTTCAGGTCTAGTCAGTGCGCATATTGGACATAAAAGTCAAAATGCTCTGGAATCGAGTTATAGAGTTGGTAAGAGTTCAGTGGACTTGATAGGGTCCTGAAGATGCTACTTTGGAGAATGAATATGCCATGCGGGCAGAGAACTCGCAACTCTTTCAATAATTTTGAATTTTTGAATTTTTGTTTTGTATATGCCTCGAGGACAGTGCCAAAATAAGGGGAGGGGAATGTAATACTCTGGTTTTGATTCCCCATATTAAATAATGTATTTTGTTAATTTATGAAATTCTGGAGTTCCTAAACAATTAAAAGAGGCGAGTGTGCCTAGAAACTGTAATGTTTTGATCATTATTAATAATAAAATACATCATTCGCTTCTAGACGGACAAGGACAAGAGTTGTAGGGGGCTTAGGTGGCTAAGTATTTTTATTATATTTTATTTACCCATAATTGTTTTAATTGAGAGAAGTGGTTACATGAGATTCTTGGGGAAGGTCATGTGGTTCTTGATTTCCAAGTAATTATATAAACCCATCTTTGGGTTGTTTGGGGGGTTCACACTCTTCATTTTGTTCTTTCTCTCCATTCACTTGTTCACCCATTCATCATTCCTCATTCATTTTGATCTTGGCTTGGAAAATAAAAACTAATTGTTGGAGAGAAGCCATTGTTGGTTGGTTGTAGTGAATTCTGGTGTATTCGAGACATGAACCAATGCCTACATGTCTGAGATTCATTGGCATGCATTAATTTTTTCTTACAACTGTGAATCTTCAGAGACCTAGCATGGATATTCTTGATCAGATGCAATGGAGACATGGAAGGAGGTGGAAAACCTGAGGGACTATGTCACGGAGAAGGGGGTCCATTCTCTTGGGTTGTGCACACTAGAGAGAAGAGAGCTCGTGTACTTTGGATTGATGTCTGTTGAGAAGCCTATGAGACATTTAGTGTTGACTAGTTTGAGAATCAAAGTGACACCGTGGAACCGTCTATATGGATTCATAGCCCTAGCTTAGGGGTGACATCATTGTTGAGACTTGGAACAACAGTGTCTATTGATCAGTGGAACATCCTTATTTTGCAGCTAGTTGGTGATTCATTTCATTAAAGATAAGTTCTCTCTTCCATGGTTTCATTTAAATGTATATTTATTTGTTATGTGTTAATTTTTATCTTTGAGATTCATGTTTATAATATGCATGCTTGTTGGTTGTTATTGTGTATGGAATTATATTCATTTATTTTAGGTTTTATAAGGAATCTTGATCTATACATGTGAATTTTCCATGCCTCTTTATTATTTAAAATTTATCAGAATTTGAAATCAGTTTTGAAGTGCGTTTTTGAAGTAGCCTGGCTAGCCTGTGGGTGGTTGGGTACATTACAATGGGATGGCATGGAATGAAATAGCAAGGCAAGGCATGGTATGGCAAGGAAAGGAAAGGAATGGAATGGCATGGAAAGGCATGTCAGGGTAGGTGAAGGAAAGGCATGGAATGGAAAATCAAGGCAAGGAATGACATGGAAAGCCAAGGCAAGGCAAGGCATGGCATGGCAAGGAAATGCATGGCATGGGATGGCAAGGTAGGAAAAATCATGGAAATACATGACAAGGAATGGCATGTAAGGTGAAGACAAGGTAAGGAAAGGTATGGCATGATAAGGAAAGGCATGGCAAGGAAATGTAAGGCATGGCATGACAAGGAAAGGAAAGGCATGGTATGGCTGGGAAAGGCATGGCATTATATGGCAAGGCAAGGCATGGCTTGACAAGGCATGGATTGGAAAGCCAAGGCATGGAATGACAAGGAAAGGAAATGCAAGGCATGGCATGGTATGACATGTAAAGGAAATTCAAGGCAAGGCATGACATGGAAAGTTAAGTCAGGCCATGCCATGGTATGAAAAATAATAGAAGGCGAAGGAAAGGAAAGGCATGACATGGCATGGAAAAGAATGGTATGGAAAGGTAAGGAATTGCATGTCAAGGTAAGGCAAGGCATGTCATGCCATGGCATGGAAAGGCATGGGATGGCGTGGAAATGGATGGCATGACATGGCATGGCAAGCGATGGCATGATATGGGATGGAAAAGAATGGCATGGCAAGGAAAGGCAAGGAATGGCATGGAAAATCAAGGCATGGCATGGCATGGAATGGAATATCAAAGCATGGAATGGAAATCCAAATCATGACATGGCATGGAATGGTAAGGCATGGCAAGGGAAGGAAAGGAAAGGCATGGCAAGTCAAGGCAAGTCATGGCATGGAAAGGAAAGGCATACCATGGCATGGAATGGAAAGGTCAGGAAAGACATCGCAAGGAAAGGCAAGGAAAGGCATGGCATGGAAAGGAAAAAACACTTCATTGGATGGAAAGGAAAAAATGTGATATAAAGTTAAGTCATATGTCCCTAGAAAAATGTTTTTATTTATTGGGATGATAAATGTTCCTTTTTTTGTGATTCTTGTTTCATTGCAATCCAGATTTTTATTTAAATTTTTCCTTACGTAATGTTATGGAAATATATATTTAATGTTGTATAGGTTAATATGGAAAGCCACATGGAAATACATGCAAGGAGGTATTAGTCTATTTTAGATCATAGTGGTGTTCTAGGGATTTGTAAATGTAACAACCTATACTTTGGCCTTAGAAGGTTAGAACTTTTAATTTTACTTATGTTTGTGATTCATTTCTTAGTATTTGTTGGGTTTAGTTAGAATCATATAGACATTTGATGTGTATAAATTTGATTATAATTATGTGTTGTGGGATATTATTTTTATTTTTATATGTTTATGATGATGATAATTATGTTATTTGTTTAAACTTGAAAATTGAAATGTGGAACTTTGGTATGTGGATACTAGTTCAAAATTATGTTGTGAATGTATAATCAATCCAAGGAATCATGTAAAAAAGCACACATTTTTTACTTGAACATTAATACAATAAGAATTCTCATATGAAATTTGCAATTTATATGCATGGATATGAGATATGCAATATACAAATGACTATAGTGTTGAGGTGACCAAGGCATGGCATGGAATGGAAAGGAAAGGCATGGAATGAAAATTCAAGACATGGAATGGCATGGCATGGCATGGAAAGGCAAGTCATGGCATAGCAAGGCATAGCATGGCAAGGAAAGGCATGGAAAAACATGGCATGGCAAGGCAAGGCATGCCATGGGAAGGCATGACATGGCAAGGAAAGGAAAGGCTTGGCAAGGCAAAGGATAACAAGGAAAGGAAATGCAAATAATGGCATGGCATGGCATGTAAGGAAAGGCATGGCATGGAAAGGCATGGCATGGCATAACATGGAATAACAGGAAAGTCGTGGAAAGGCAAGGTGATGCAAGGCATGGCATGGCATGGAAAGGCTGTTGGAATAATGAGAGGGGGGGTGAATCAATATTAATCTTTTTCAATAATTAGTAGTTACTTTTATATTTTGTTAATTACCACAATATATCAACAACAAACTTGTTTGTAAAATCAACTATATAAATATAATTAATAGGAATTACAAGGATTTTATGAAGAATAGTGAAGGACACCAATCCTTTTTAGAGCACCAACTCTAAGAGTGTTAATCCCTAAATAGTGGCTCACTACCCCTTAATTGGGGCATATTACATTAGTAATGTTATTTTATTTATTTCGGCTTTATTCCATTAGTTGCAATTATACCTCCTATTCTCCTATATATACTAAGGAGACATTTTCATTTGGAATCATTTTGTAATTGTACATTTATGTGGGCATAAGGAATTTTCACACTTGAAGAGGATTATTATCTAAATTTCTCTCTTTTTCAAGGCGTTGAGTACTTATTCTGAGGTTTTTCTATGCTATATTGATATTTGGTTCTTAACATATGGTATTAGAGCTCAAGGTCTTGGGGTTTCACTGCTACATCTGAGACACCTTGGCATTTTCTCTATAAATTTTTTTCTACAACGTTTTAGAAGGAATGACTTAAAGGATATTTATTATACAGAGCAAGATACGTTGGGTTACAATTTCATCTCCTGAGGCCTTATACTTTTTGAGTCATTGTGTAATTTTCGCTATAACATTTTTTATGTATGTTCCAGACCCTAAACTCCAGAGGCTATTTACATAAATTAGTAAGTATCTTTGGTAAAATTTTCAGCTTCTGGGTCACCATACATTTTTAGATACACTCTGTGGAAGATAGGGTATTTGACTAGTCCTATTGACTAGTCTCAATAAGGTGTTCCAGGTAAAACAATCATAACTTCTTCCTATAGTATCCAAATTGATTGAGACTAGTTGCATTGGATATTGAACAGTATGTAGTATATCTGGTATGAGTTTCATAATTTTATATCAATTATTTTGTGCGCGACATGCTATACAAGTGAGATCTCCTGGAAAGGACAAAAATTAGCAAGTTGTGGGGAAGTTACCATAAATTCCATTTGGCACATCCAATTTTGATCGGACCTATGGCATTGCAGAGAAGAAATATCAAAGAACTACAAAAAATAAAGTTTCATACCTAGAAGGGTCGAAACTTTGGAGATACAACAGAGGAAAGATGTCTAGAAGAACCACCTCAAAATCAAGGTTCAAAAGTGATACCTGGCCAACATGCCACCGAAAAAGGGAACTTCTACACCAAATAAGCCTCTAGACAATCCTACATGGACTCTTGATGAAGGAAAAGAAATGCGTAGGAACATAAATGATTTACAAAATAAGATAGTAACAAAATATGAACTACAAGAGATGATGGATTCAACGGAAGCTAAGTTTGAGGCAATA
>JASDQU010094948.1:2557-17800 GCA_032191745.1 Picea mariana | reverse complement strand
AATTTAAATACAGATGTTTGAATTTGTATTTTGTGAATTACATTGTTTGTCGATGTGCTTTTACATAAAATTTGCACCAGTGTGCTATAAACTGTATAGCACATCGAAAAATTGAGTTGCAAAAAAAAATAATGTGCACATCTATCATAAATGCACCAAAATATACAACGAAAAAATAAGTAGGAATTTCAGTTTTTTTAAATGTATGTGTTTATAAATGAAAACTCTATTCATTATTTCATTATTTTTCCAAAATTTAGTGGGAGATTTGTGCAAGAGAGATTTACCAGCAAAGACTTTGAAGTGCATATATTTTTTTAAAGAGCCAAATTTAAAAGGGATCATCGTAGGTCACACACAAATCTACATAAAAGAAATTTCAAGTAYGTGATTTCATTTAATTGATCATCTCAATCTTTCCCCTATTTCATTCAAGCAATTTTCAGTGCATTCTCAAAAAAAARAAAAGGATTTCATTCTTACCTTTAGTATTKGAAGCCTTAGCTTCCTTGTTGTTTCTCTTGCTTTCCCTCTCTATATTTCACGATGATAATTTTTTTTAAGCAATAGATTTCATAGGGTTTCTTTACTTATATATGGGGCATTTGGTATCCATTGCAATGGGACCACTCATTGCATTAGATCCCAAACCCTGTTGCTATCAATTTTCTTTAAGAAAACGCTATCATGGTGCATTATGTACAATAATATCACATCCGTGTGCATGTTCTTGTCAATAACACTATTGAATTTAAAATAAAAATAACATTGTTTTTAATATCGAAAGCATCATGTTTTAAATTTGTTCAAGGGCTTGACAATGCATAACAAACAATAATTAGGCACCGATGCTTCTATTAATTTACAGAGCATTGAGTGAATATAACAATTTGTTAAGAAAACATTTTTTATTTCGTAAGAGCGCGATTATTATATACCAGTGTATATACATATTATTAATTCACCAATGCGTATTGTTTTATTATACTCATTGAAATCTTATTTTGTAAAAAGCTTTCGTATTTTTTATATCTAACGATTCATGGATCTTTTTTTTAATAGAAATGGCTAATAGAAGTTCAAGGAAAACAACTTATTGCGGTGAGCATGATGGTATCTCATCCCAACAAGAGAACAAGACAATTTATTTAAGTTTTATTGAAAAATTAATGTATTTGAATTATATGTGGGTTTAAATTAATGATGTGTATTGGTTAAGGCATGTCACACAAAGAAAAAACTTAACGAAACTTGATAAGATTGTTTGCAATCCGAGTGCAAACTCTTTATGGAAATGTTGCAAAGAGAGGAATTAGGTGGATCAAAAGGTAATCAATATGAAGTTTTTCTTTGACTTTTTATTAAAAATGAATTTGTTAACTTTAATCACTAAAATGTTTTAAACACTCTATTTCACATTTCTTTAATGTTGTTCAGGGACCAATAGCGAGGGAACAAAATGTCATCCTAAGTGTTGATTTTTCATAGCATTGGTTAAGCATGTAGTTCATTTAATTTCATCATGTCTTAACCATAAACAAGAATGTTGCAACAAACAAGATCACAAGAAGAAACACCATGCACACAAACACAAGATATATCCTGGGAAACCCTTCTCAAACAAGGGAGAAAAACTCAGCCAAATCCTTTGCTATACTCTTCAAGAGAAATACCTTTCACCCCCAAGAATATCCTAGCACACAAGAGGGTGCACAAAACCCTAGAAACTCTATCACCCAAGATAGATGCGCAACTTTGACCAAGAAGTGTATTTGCTGAAATTTCCAAAACTCACAAGTATGTGTGTGTCTACAATGAAAGATTTAATCTTACTTATATTAGACTTGTCTTGTCAACTAAAGTTTCTATTGGCACAATAGGGCTGACCTCACTTAGACATATTAATTATTTATTATTATAATAATTAATATTAAGATTACTATTACTATTAATATTAATTATCTTTTACAGTTTAACTTTAGACACAATAAGATAGGGTCGAGCTATACCCTTTACACAATAACTAGGGTTACAAGTAGTTCTAACTCTTGAGCAACATATAGCAAAGGATCTTATACACCCACTAGTGCTCATCCACTAGGGGCACATCCATAGGGATGTCATGGACCTAATTCACTGCATCACACAGATGAACGAGGTCTTCACACATGTACCTATGCTCGTCTACAGGCACGTCTGCTCGACAGATCTACTTTCCCACTGCCACCAATAGGAGGATCATCTGGAGTCTTCTTATCAACTATGTTGCTGCTCAAAGAAGGCCATCACATCATCTTCATTTCTATTCATGTGATGATGTGCCCAACGCTTTTTAGGGATTTCCCACGTTCACCTTGTGTTCATCCACAGGCATGTCCTAACTCAACATATCACTCTTACATCTGATAATCATTTGGAGTTCTTCTCTCTCACGTCATGAAGGCAATATACATTCCTAGCCCCTGTCCCAGGCTGGAACCACGAACCCTTTATTAGGGTCTTCCTCTCAGGTTTGTAAGCTGAGATAAGACTTCACATGGTTACTATATTCCACATCTCACAGGTTTGTAAGTTGGAGGATGTCTCCTATAGTTGCATTCATCAACACTCTCTCTCATCTAGGGAGGCATTATCCATCAAGCCAAGTCTCATACCGATGTACTCTGAGTTTTTTTTTTGGCCAATGGTCATCCATATTCCCTCTTAACTCATAAGGAGTTCTTCACCAAGTAAATGTTTGGTGTAGAAATTTGCAGTTTGCTTAGGTGGTGAAGGGTACTGCAAATAAACAATTTTCTTCTGCATTATATCTCTGACATAAGAAAATTTTGTCTCTCTGTGTGATAAAACATGAGGAAGCTCTGGGTTCTGTAAGGAGCTTCATATATGGCTCTTTGTCATCAACATAGGATCTACCTCGTGGTCAAGTAGATCTATTGGAATTATGTGAAGCCACATTGCTTCGCACACTTACTACTATATATATATTCTCTGTCTCTAGTGCACTTAAAGCTACAGAGTTATGTTTCCTACTGCAATAGTAAATCATGGAAGATTTCAAGGTAGAACATCAACAAGATCTGCTCTTCCGGTCCACTATACTTTCTGCTCAATCTGAATCGGCATGAATCAAGTCTGGTGTTTAACCAGATACATCAGTAATCCAATCAACTGTGGATTGGTCTCGTCTTGAATCAACATCAATATTCTTTTTTAAATCCATCATGGTGTATTTTTATTATGTCATACTTCTTGTCCCAAGAAGTAGTGCATCAAAATCAGAAGTCAATGCTTGCTAGTTTTTAACAACTAGGCTTTCTGAGTAAGTCATCGGGATCAGGTTCTTGTCACCAACATTGTATATGTTTCGATCAACAAAACTCTTGCTGAAATCCAAACTCATCAATAATTTATCTATCTGATATAGATTCCAACTCATGGATGGTGGTACGGATGGAAGTGAATCGGTTCACTGGGTCAAGTGTCTCATCATGGAAAACTCCCTCTGTTTATGAAAAAACTATATCTATGGATCTTGTTTTGTATTTCTTGATACTTCCATCAGTTGCATGCTTGATCTTATAGATCCACTTGGAAGTTACCATAGACTTCCCTTTCTAGTCCCTAAAAAATATCTTATGCATCATTCTTTAAGACGTACTGGTATTCTTTTGTTATGGCATCTTGTCCATGCTGGTTCTCTTGTAGATTTTCTAAGACAAGGAATTTTATCATTAATGAAGTGGCTCATATTTGAAGGATAGATTGAAAAACTCTTTTGCTTTCTTGGAATGTACCTTGAGAGGCTTGTATATTTCTTTGCCTCTTGCATAGTGAGTCTAAGAAGGTATTTTATGCCTTGTTGTAATATCACTGAACATATCAACAGGAGCAACTGAAAAATGTCTTTTATCCCTCTGAACTGTTAAAAGGGAAGAAGGTATAGACTTACGGTCAATATTCATCTGAGATTCTATGGATCTTTGAAAGATTATATTTTCTTCAAGGACAATGTTTCTGCTTGTTTTAATCTGTCTCTAACCAGGGATGTCGATCTGGAATGTCTTTGAAGATTCATTGTATCATTTCTTTCTAAAGGATCTAGCTTGGAATTCTTCTCTTTGGGTACATGAAGATACACTCGGCACCCAAATAACCTAAAGTGTTCAATCTCAGGCTTCACTCTGGTGAAGGATTCTATTCTGGTGAAGATTCTTGTTCTGAACATATACTGCATCATGCATGCTTCTACCCATGAAATCATAGAAAGATTATGATCATGCATTATTGCATTGATTGTCTCAAGGATGGTTCTATTCTTCCTCTTTCTCAAATAGTTTTGACTCCCTCTGAGTCAATGTGACTCCCTCTGAAGGACAAGCATCTTCATTTGTTCTTGACCTGTCTGGAACAAGAAAACAAGAGGAACCAAAACAAGAATATCTCCTAAAGGAGAATAATGAGTACATATCTAGAATCAAAACAATTTTAAGGATTGTTATCACAGCTACAACACCTATTTGTAATGTAGAAAATTTTAGAAATATAAGTTAGAGGAATGACACTTAGAACAATCGAACCTGGAGTCTTCACTTCCAGTGTGTTGCTTTTCTTCCAAGTCTCCTTCACTCAAGATAACAAGTGATTTCTTCAACCTATCTTTTGTACTAGGACAATATTCTATCTTGACAGAAGGTTGGGTTAGAGAACAAACTCTATGATCTCAACTTTAATCCATCTAATATCTTTACTTTAATTTTGACCAAAGGCTAGTATGATGGTCTTCAACATCCAACCTAGATCAAATAAATGTCATAACAAATAGATGCATGTCAGAATAATCAAACCTAGGTTGCATTATTATTCTGAATGTGTTGGATCTTGAGATCCTTCTAGATCTATGACAAGAGATCCCTTCTCCTACAAATAGCCTTTAAAGCTTAACAATTTAAACATATGTGAGTACATACCTCTGATAGCATTTGTAGGTAGTGGAACCATCTGGTATCAGTGGTAAAATTTACCAACTTCTAAAACTACTTCAAGGGTGACTGCAACTGGTACAACAACTGATACTTCAACTGATACTGCAACTGCAATTGATACTGCAACTTATTTTGAAGCTACAACTGCAACTGCAACTTAGGGTTTTATGAGGAAACCCTAATTTTTCAAACTTCAAATTTTGGAATTCTAATCCAGGGGATAGATGCGCTGGGTTGAGGCGAGTAAGCTGGTGCAGTCAAATTTCTGAAAATCCAAACTTTACCCCCTCAAACTTGACCAGCGGATTTTTGGACTGGTGCTTCTGGTTTTCTGGTACTTCTGGTTTTTTGGTGCTTCTGGTTTTCTAGTACTTCTGGTTTTCTGGTACTTCTGGTACTCTGGTATTTCTGGTTTTCTGGTACTTCTGGTACTCTGGTACTTTTGGTTTTCTGGGACTTTGTGAAAACAAGGGTTTCAATTTTTGGGAGATCTACCCACTGAAAAGGTGCGTTGAAGGTGCCAAAGAGTTCCTTGGGTTAGGGCACACTTTTCTAGATGGTTTTGAGGCTGAAAATCTTCTTCAATAAAAAAACCCTAATTTTCATGTACGACAACAATGACGTTTTTCCTTTTTCTTGCGAAGAATGCTTGTGCAATGGGTTCTTTCAAGACCTATGCTCTGATCCCATGTTGATTTTTCATAGCATTGGTTAAGCATGTAGTTAATTTAATTTCATCATGTCTTAACCATAAACAAGAATGTTGCAACAACCAAGATCACAAGAAGAAACACCATGCACAAGAACACAAGATATATCCTGGGAAACCCTTCTCAAACAAGGGAGAAAAACCCAGCCAAATCCTTTGCTATACTCTTCAAGAGAAAGACCTTTCACCACCAAGAATATCCTAGCACACAAGAGGGTGCACAAAACCCTAGAAACTCTATCACCCAAGAGAGGTGCACAACTTTGACCAAGAAGTGTACCTGCTAAAATTTCGAAAATTCAGTGTGTGTGTGTGTGTCTACAATGAAAGAGTTCATCTTAATTATATTAGACTTGTCTTGTCAACTAAAGTGTCTATTGGCACAATAGGGCCGACCTCACTTAGACATATTAATTATTTATTATTATAACAATTAATATTAATATTACTATTAATATTAATATTAATTATCTTTTACAGTTTAACTTTAGACACAATAAGATAGGGCTGACCTATACCCTTTACACAATAACTAGGGTTATAGGTAGGTATGACTCTTGAACAACATATAGAAAAGGATATTATACACCCACTAGTGCTCATCCACTAGAGGCACATCCATAGGGATGTCATGGACCTAATTCACTACATCACACAGATGAACCAGGTCTTCACACATGTACCTGTGCTCGTCCACAGGCATGTCTGCTCGACAGATCTGCTTTCCCACTGCCACCAACTGGAGGATCATCTGGAGTCTTCTCATCAACTCTATTGCTGCTCAGAGGAGGCCATCACATCATCTTCATTTCTATTCACATGATGATGTGCCCAACGCTTTTTAGGGATTTCCCATGTTCACCTTGTGCTTAGCCACACGCACGTCCTAACTCAACAGATCTCTCTTACATTGGATAATCATCTGGATTTATTCTCTCTCACGTCATGGAGGAGGCCATATACATTCCTAGCCCCTGTCCCAGGCTGGAACCACAAACCCTTTATTAGGGGCTTTCTCTCAAGTTTGTAAGATGAGAGTAAGACTTCACATGGCTTCTATATTCCACATCTCACAGATTTGTAAGCTGGAGGATGTCAACTATAGCTTCATTCATCAACACTAAGCAGATAAGAATTATGAAGGATGTAAATGATGATGTCTCGATCATCAATTCATCCGGAGTGGTGATAGAAGTTAACGAAAGGGGAAAATTGTTTTACAAAACTTTGAATTTTGTTTTGCTAGTTTGTCTATGACCTGCGGGACTAGCTTGTGGCTTGAGAAACCATGACTTGGCGGCATCTAAGTTGTCAAAATCACCCGAGCATCGCACCTGACCTGAGCCACACCAACCCTTAACATGGCTGGATTTTTTGTCCCCGTGGGTTTCGAACCGGTGACTTAACATTACAGAGTGACTTAATAGCACGCTCCGTCACCGGTTGTCCTACACCTCAGGGGATAAAATTTGGAGAACATGGGGATGGGCTTTGATCCACTTTTGTGTGCACGGGTCACGATATTTTTTAATATAATATCTCTAAGTGCAACCACATGTTTGACCACTAACTCAAGGTGCCCTCATGGCTCTATGTTAGGCCCTCACGGGAATTAAACCTTGACCAACAGTGAAAAACTCCTCGCTTTTCACCATTGGATCCAACCCCTTTGGACATTTAAAAAGTATTTTTTTTTTTTACAAAAAATGAAATTTTATATATATAAAAGGGGCACGACCGAGATCGCAAAGTACAAAAGAGGGTGTTGGTAGAGAATACCAGCAACAAAATTTCCATCAAAAGCTTACAAAAATGAGTCTGACATTGATCCTACTTCGTTGATATCTAAGATTTTAAATTCTATCTTAGAACTATCCTCTGGAAAGATTTATTTATGCCATTTTTACAAAATTTTAAAGTGCCTTACTAATCTTCTTAAGCTCAATCTTCCTCTACTGATCGATCTTCCTCTGGTGGGGGCTGGAGCGCTACATTTATATCAGAAGAATTGGGTCTACCCCAATTCTTGTCTCCTCATTTTGGCTTTGCGCTGAAGAGTTGGATGGCCTCGCTTCTGAATTTGCTTCCATGCACTCCCCTTGGCGTCTGAGGAATTTGAATTCATATTGTAACTAATTTATTAAGGTGCGATGTTGAGCTAGTGTGTCCAGAGTGAAGGTGAGTGTTGAGCTATGAGAATCTAGGCATAGTGTCAGTTTTTGGGTGGTGGAGAAGTTATCTTCCACCAATTCATCCTCCGATCTTTCACGAGATGGGCTTTGTGCCATTTTTGCAACTAAACTGACTATGAATACCCTCCTCCAATTACTGGTGTTTCCTTTGGCTCGGTCAGGGCTGGCGCTGAAGTTGATGTTGTTGTCTTTAGTTTTACCTCAATTGTGGTTGTCTATAATGCTATCTATGTCTACATTGTCTCTATATATGCTGCCTCTGTCTTCACCGCTACTGAAGCTTCCTTGGAAAATGGTGTGCTTATCGTTGTTGCCGCTAACCAAGCTACCTCTGGTGTGTCCCCTCATGTCGTCTCTGAAATTCCCTTTGTTTTTGTTGCTCCCTGCGAGGTTGCTGCTCACAATTTTATCAATTTGTATCCCTTTGTTGTTGAAGCAATGGTGAATTCTCAAGTTGGTTCTGCGATTTAAATTCCCTTCCCAAATGAAATTCCACACTGATGAGTTCTATTGTGGTTGGCTGTGACAATGAATCGGGAGTTGGTCATCTGATTTACCTCTTATGGCTATATTTTGGATGGATGTATGTTGTGCAAACTCATAATTGGAGTGACGTTCAAGCTTTGATGCGACATGTACTGCTAGCATTCACTTGGGGTGAATCATGGCTGAAATCCTTTCAAAGGCCTTCACCTCAAGCGAAATTAAGGTGGAGGTGATGTTGCAGGTTGTAGAAAGGGCGTGGAGGGACGAGTATGACAGGTTCCCATGAAGAAGGAGAACCTTGCAATCCAAGATATCCATAGTTTTGTCTTGTTTCATACAGACTCCCACTGGACAGAGGTTGCATAGGTACAACGTCTCCCCGAGCATGATGCTCGACTTACCACTTAATGCTTTCAATTGAAGCGTTGCGTGGATAGTAGCGCCAGGTGGAGCACTTCTAGGAGAGGGATGAGGCATTGGGGGGGGTTAAGAAAAGGGGCCTTCTCAACACTTCCATATGACCTGGGCCCATTCCAATTGCTAGGTTTTCCTTCTCATCCGCTATCCTACTGTTTTTGTGTGGGACATGGTAGAAGGAGGAGTGAATGATGGATAGGATTTCTCTAGTCCTTTCAATGATTCTTTTCAAATTTGAATTATTTGGGTCTGTTCTTGTAACAAAATTTCGGATTATATTCTTGGATTCCCCTATTACAATTATGTGACTAATTTGACGATCATGAGCTAGGAGAGCTCCTTGATACAACGCATAATCCTCCACCATGTTGTTGGTGGTTACGTCCAAATTCCAAGAGTAGCATAACATTATTTGTCCTCTAGGGTTGTACAATACCCCTCCCACACCTGCCTCCCCTGGGTTTCCTTTTGATGCACCATCGAAATAGAGAACATGATTGTCTTGAGCATTTAGCCATTTTTTAAAATCTTGAAGGGAATGTTGAAGCTGCCAGCGTGATTTTTTTGGCAAATTTAAGGGGAGGATGGTAGGTAAATTTATTTTCGCCAACCATTTTTCTTCTTCTATTGTCAAAGGGCCACCTGCTCAGGATTTTATATTTCTGGATGAGAGGTACTCACCCAGTTGGTCGATCACATGGACTTCTACTAGGGGGGGGAACTAAATTCTCCTTAAAAATTATTTTGTTTCTTTCCAGCCAAATTTGCTAGCACACATATTTAATTGATGCCTTCCAGACGTGGCTTAGAATTGGATTTTTGGTGAGGGAGACTTTATATTGTTTACTCCATTTTCCAACCAGACTTCTACTACTTGTCGGCCAAGAGATACAATATGCATCACTTGTTTGTAAAAATTGCAATTTAGGAAAATATGATCAATGCTTTCGAAGTTTTGGTTGCAAAGAGAACATTTGAAAGGTCCCATGTATCCTCTTTTATTCAGATTTTCACCTGTTAGGAGCTTGTTGTGAGATAATTTCCAACCAAAGGTATTAATATTTGGTAGGTCATCTAGATTCCAAATTTCTTTCCAGATGGCATATTTTTCTAGAAATTCATTTTCTTGGAGGAGCTTTTTATATCCCAACCTTACTGAGTATCTGACCTCTCCCCAATCCCTATTGTCTTTATGATTAAGGTGAACATGGATAGAACCAGAGACAAACAGGAGGAACTGTTGGGCCTCGTTGAACCGGAGAGGGGGGACCTCTCCCAAGTTCCAATTTTTCCATGTGCCATTCCTCTTCCATTCAGAGATATCAAAGAGAGTGATTTTGCCCTTGTAGGTTATCCAATGTCTGATGGATTCAAGAGTGGAGATGCAGGATAGTTTTCCCCTATCTAAGAAATGATCTTCCCAAATTTTAATTTCCTTACCGTTTCCTGGACTCCATCTGAGATGATTTTGAATGAGCGACATAGAGGCCTGGATTAGCTTTCATATGGGGGAACCTGTTTGATTGAGTGTGGTTGTTTCCAGACACCTCTTTCGGTTTTTTGACAGGTATTTGTAGCATATTTCATTTTTCCACCATTCTTTACCTCCACTAATTAAACGCAATATTGATTTTTCTCCCAGGGCTATGCTGATCTTTTCTGTGTCCCGGATCCCCAATCCCCCATTTTATTTAGGAGCGAAGACAGTTGACCAGTTAACCATGTGGAGCTTTTTACCATTGTCTTTGCCCCCCTGCCAAAGTTTTTTCCTGATTAATTTGGCCATTTCTTTTTTAATTCCCACCGGAGCGTGGAGGGATGAGAACTGAAAAATTAGGAAAGAGGATAATACTGCCTTTATTAAGACCACCCTTCCAGCTAGGTTTAGCCAGGTTGCTCCCCAAATTTTGAATTGGTCCTTGAGCCTTTGGAGGATCACATGCATGCCTCCCCAAGGAGGGATTTTATACCGATAGGAGTGTCAAGGTACTTGAAGTACTTCTAATCAATCAAAAATGAAAACTGTAAGATATTTTCAATTCTAACCATTATACTTGCTTTCGTATTCTAGACATAAATCTGGCTTTTATGCTTATTGATAAGACCCCTAGAATTTGTTTCGTATTGGTCGAGAACCAGCTTGAATCTTCTAGCCATCATTTGAGAGGCGCCTCCTAGCAATAGAGTGTCATAGACAAACTGTGAATTGTTTAATCTTCGAACTCCCCTTGTCATAGACAAAATGTGGCTCTTTCATGTTCCAGTCTTCTATTCAACATTTATGCCATAATAACATACAACATTGGAGAGAGTGGGCAGCCTTGTCCCAGTCCTCTTGTGTCTTGGAAGAAAGGTTTTGGGTGCCCATTTATCAGTGGAGCTATCCAAGGGGATGATATACAAGCCCTGATCCACGAGACGAAGGAGTGATTGAAACCAAATATTTTTAAGACTTCATAGAGAAACTCATGGTTTCCCCGGTCAAAGGCATTTACCATATCTATTTTGATTATAATTCCTTTTTCTCTATTAGTAACACTGGTGTGGATTGACTCCTGCACTAGGATGATATTATCCCAAATTTTCCTTTGCTTCACAAAGCCCCCCTGATTGGGAAGAATGAGTCATGGAAGAAGATGCTTTAACCTGTTTGCTATGACTTTTGTTAAGATATTGTAGGAGACATTAAAGAGAGGGATAGGGCGAAAGTGATCAAAGGAGTTATCATTTTTTTCCTTGGGAATCAAGGCTAGAAAGGAGGTATTAGTTGCTCCTCCTAATTTGCAAAATTTTTGGACATATTTTATCATACGGAGGAGATCCTTTTTTATTATTTCCCAACATTTTCGATAAAAATGTAGAGTGAAGTCATCTAGCCCAGGGGATTTATCATGATCGAACTGGAAAACAACTGCTTTACTTCTTCTTCTGTGACCACCTTGTTCAACTCCTGATTATCTTTTTCCTTTATCAAATGTGAGATCTGCTCTATAAATTGAAAGCTCTGCTCTTTGTTATCTGCACCATCTTGTGTATAAAGATTTTTAAAATGGGAGGAAGCCTCCTTTTTTATCTCCTCAAAGGAATTGACTCTATCTCTTGAGGCTATTTTTATTTCCTCCACTGTGTTTATGTGTTGTCTTGCTTTTGCCTGCTTATCAAAGTAAGAGGTATTTTTTTCCCCTTCTTGAAGCCACTAGGATCTAGATTTGAGTCTCCACTCCTTTTCTTCATTGTGGAGCGCTCTCACATAATCTTGAAAGTGCTCCTTCTCCTATAATAAATGATTGTTTTGAATGCCATTTGTGTCCATTTTCGCCCGGATGTCTTCTAGCTTCTTTTTATATCTTTCAATTTCTCCTCTTGGGTTGTGGGAAGAGACTTTAACCCAGTCCTTAATTGCTTGTTTTTCCTTTTTGAGTTTTTTCTCCCAAATATACACAGGGGTTCCATCCACCTAGATTGACCAGATCAAGGAGATTAGGGGGAGGAAGTCTGGGGAATCCAACCAAATTAGATTGAATTTGAAAGGAATGGGTCCCAGGTTTTCTACTTTGTCAAAGGAGAGGGATATTGGGCGATGATCTGAGATACCCCAAGGGACAATTTGGGACGAAATGTTGAGCGGGTGGAGGAGGATAGAGTTATGGATGAGAAATCGATAAAGCCTGGAAGCAATGTGTCCCACCCCTATTATTTTATTGCTCCAAGTGAATTTCCTTTTGGAAGGTTGAACATCAAACAGATCCAATTCGGAAATCAGATCCTCCATATGTTCTCTAAACGGGCCCCTTACTATAGAACCTCATTTTCCCCCCTTGGTGAAAAGTTGTGTTAAAGTCTCTTGCTATAATGAAGTTGTTTTGTGCTCCAAGCTCTTTGATTTTCATTAAGGATTCCCAACATTCCCTTTTTTCCTAGTAATTATTAGGCATATAAACATTACAAGTAGAATAAGTGATACCTGATTGTAGATGCTTGAGATTCACCAGTGACCAGTGTGTTGATTCTACTTTATGTTCTTCTCTAAATAATTTGGTGCTCCATACAGTGTAGATCCCTTCGGAAGCTCCTCTGGCATTCAACATTTTTCCACTGCTTGTTTTCCAGATTTTATTCATTTCTCGCAGGGCTTCAAATCCCTGCAGTTTTGTCTCCTAAATAAGGAGGATATGGGGTCTCTCTGTTTTGATTAGTTTCCCATTGCTTTTTTTTTTCCCTTTGACCCAATCCTCTGCAATTCCAGGAGACTACCTTCATTATTTACTGGTGTGTTTTATTTCCCCCCCTTTCATGGGCTAAGATTGTCCTTTTTTTGTTGGGACTTTCCCACCCTTCCCATATTTTTAAAGGATTTCTTCTAGCGTTGGTTGGGTTCCTAGTTCCTTGTCATGGTTTGTCCCTTTTTCCCTTTTGTTTTTATTGGTTTTCCTTCATGATTTCATTTTTCTAGCACTCTTTAGGAGTTCCATGTCCAGTTCTTCCCCTAAGTCCTCCTTGCTATCATCCTCATGTGCTTGGGGAGGGTCCAAGAGTTGGGGGGCATCAGGCTCTACTAGAGGCAAAGTGAGGTTTGGATCTGGGTTTGGATAACTTTGGGTTTCTTCTGTGCTTTCTTTTGAGTTGACCATTTCTGCCTCTATATTTTCAAGAGGATGAAATTTATTTTTTTTGCCTTCTTCTTCATCATTGATTGTATCAGATATTTCCCCTTGCTTGGCGAGGAAGGCCTGATATTGTTTTTCCTTTCCTATTGTTGAGCTCCTGATTTATTCATCACTTTCTTTCTTTTGGTTGGCTGCCATTGATCTGGCACTTTGTGTTCCGGGTTCTCCTGGATAGCCTTGGGGCAATTTTTGGCAAAATGTCCATACTCATGGCAAGATTTGCACTTAAAAGGGAGTTGTTCGTAATCTATTGTTTGTATGTATAACCACACATCTAGAGTTAGTTGGATTGCTTCTGGAAGTCCTTTCTCTAGGTATACATCTACACAAATATGTGTGCAAGATTGTAGACCATCTTGTGGTTCAGCTCGATCGATGAACCTTCCCAGAATATTTCCAATATTTTTTATAGTTTCATCATTCCAACAATGAAGAGGCAGGAAAGGTAACCTGACCCAAACTGGGACAACTGATGGAACATAATTTTCAGGGTTGAAGTTTATAGTCCATTTATTTAAATACATTCCTCTGGTGCCCATGAAGTATGGTCCATTCCTAAAAATCAAATCTCTGTCAGCTTTGTTTTCAAAGAGGAATACATAGAATCCCTTCCCACAAAATGTTGTTGAGCCCTTTTATTGTTTTCTTCCAATTCTGCTCCAGCCATTGCGTCATTGCTTTTGGGGAGGGATAGACTCCCATGAATTGTCTGATCAAGGAATTTTTTGTTAATATTGTGGAGAAAGGTCATGAGAAAGGGGAATGAACAGAGACTTTTGGGATCTCGTCCATCTTTTTGATGAAATGCCACTTGGGGTTTCCTTTTGAAGATTTTGTGTATGAAGAGAGAAGTGCTTGGAACACAGCAAGGTCCAGGCGTGGGGGAGTTTCAGGAGGATCGTGATCCCCCGAGCCAGAGGCCATGGCAAGGGGTGGCCGACAATAGAAACCCTAGAAGCAGTCAGGGGTTTCGTTAGTCTCTTCCTGAATTAATTCAGTATCAATGTTAGCTAAAAGTTATAAGATTCAAAAAGGATTTGAAAATATCGAGAAAACTCTTCCAAGTCCCATCTCATGTTAAAAATTTAATGCATACTATATTTAAAAAGTATTATTACTAAACATGTTTTTCTATAATATGTTCCAAAAATTACCAAATTAATTTTTTTTGCTATATTTACTTTAATGTCGATTTTAAAAAAATTGATGTGTTTTTTCCGTTTTTCAGGAAGCTTATAAAAATTTTAAGGGACAAACGAGGGGAAAGAAAATACATGCCAGTAGGGATGTCCAAAAAAGTGTATAGGGAGATAGTAAAAGAAATGAACATAGTTGCATCACAGGAGGATCCATCCCAACAACAAGGTGCATTAGAGGTATGTAAGCATTCATTTATACTATTATGTACATCAAATTTAATTATTGCATGAAATATTAATTTTCAATTGTTTTGTTGAATAAAAGAAAAAAAAATGGAACCCATTCAACACATAAGACGGGATGATGAGGAATAAAGGGTTAATCACAAAGTTTGTGAGTACTTACGTTTTCGACCTTACTTAAGATTTCATGTTTGTTGTGATCTTTGTATTTAAATAATTAATTTGCACTTGTCCATGGATGTATTCTAATAGGTTCTAACATACAGAGAAGAGCCAACCAATGAATTGAGAGACATTGGGTTAAACATGGGTTGTGAATATATGTTGAAGTATCAAGGTTTAATTGAACAATTTATAAGTAGCTATGTTGTTTAACTTCCCTTGTCTTATAGTTAATTGAACAAC
>JASDQU010094945.1:10099-21836 GCA_032191745.1 Picea mariana | reverse complement strand
CCAGGTGGCAGCGCGAGAAGTTTTCCCTATCTCGAGATGCTGAGTTGGCCTGGGCCGTTATCAATCCCAAGAAGCAGTTATTGAAGTGGTTGGTGGTGGTTAGACATCGTCTCCACCATAATGGGGGTGTCCTGGAATGAATTAAAATCACGTCGATTCGCCGATGTAACTGTCAGAAAATCTATCGCGTCTGTCACAAGTTGCACGATTATTCAAAGATTGCGGCTGCAGAGTGTCAGAAGCCATGCATACGCAAAGCTTTCAATGCATTTTCTCGATCTTGTTGATGTTGTTGTTTTGAGTATATGTAGGCATTTTTGCCATTTTTTTATCTATCGATGGTAGAGCTAAGCTCCCGACTGTAAAGTTTCAGCGATACTCTGGTTTCTTGGTTATGCCTCTGTGTTTGAGACTTCTTGGTTTATAACAAATAGTTTCCTTTCTTTTCCATCTTTGTTTCATCTTTGCTAGAGGGTTCACAGTGAAGGATTCNGGGCTTAACAATCTTGTTGCGATAAAGGATTTGTTGTGGCATCTTTGTATTCTCTGGTATATGTGTTTGAATGTAAAAGGATTTTGCGTTTGAATGCACTTCTTCTCCAGTCTGTGATGAACCTGATGTTTATTGCAGACCGCTGCGCTTTTCTTGCATAAGTCTTCCACCTACTCACCCTTTTACTACAACTCATTGTTTGGAGTTTATCAAGACCTCACTCATTCATGCATGCCTGGTCTGGTTTCTGAGTTGAGATTGTGCTGTTTTTAGTTTTCCTCGATTTGATCACCCTTTAAAACAAACCGTGACATTAAAACTGATGGGCGTCGGGCTCTGCTCCTGCTAGCAATCCAGGAGTGACTTCCGGCCGCCAACAGTTTCCTTGGCCATGGCTTCCTCAACTGGAAAAACTCATCCTGCATGTGTAATCGATTAGTAAATAGTCTTTTAAATAACCATGCATGATGAACTCTTAAAAATATGAAATAGATTTGGCTCATAATGTATCAGGCTCATGCAATCCAATCCATACAATTGCTTTATTGTTAATCAATGAGCAGGGGGTGAAAAGGGTTCAGGGATACATGAGGGGTTTGTAATTAGCGAAAATATGATATAATGAAAGGGGAGAAGAAATGGTCACTGCTCAATGACAACAACAATCAATTGTAAAGAAAACCAATAAAACTTCACTGCAATCCACCCAAGACATTGCCAGTTTCATCCATTTTAACACATAAATTCCCTTGACTATAATCATCTCAGAACATTGAGCGAAAGATGAATATGGGAGGTGATGGGGTTTGTAATTAGTGGAAATTGAAATAATGGAAGGGAAGAAGAAAGATTATTGTTCATGAAATTAATTAAGTGATCCATAACATTCTGCGAAAGAAGATGCATCAACCAACAATCATTTGACCAAATAATAATTCCTATGCATTTAACTAGTTCACTGTTCATTAATCAAATATCCAACACAGTTCCATTTCAAAAGAGTAAGTATTCCACAAAATTTGTAAGAGGTTATGTTCCCTTCATCCACACACTCTGCATTTTATAACAATTTACAAACAGTACCCATTTCCAATATGTAACTATCAAAATCGACCACAGCCCATGCATTTCTTCAATCCACAACTATATTCAGAATTGATGTTTTCAAAATGATAATGAAGTCGCTATTACTGCAATAGAGCCCATAAGAATGCAATTATATTCATTAGCATCTATATGTAGTAACTCAAATAATCAATACCAAATTGCCACACCTGAAATGACAATTAATCATACAACCAACAAGCACCATTTAGACACAAGCTATGCAGGGGTAATTTTCCCAGGCAATGTACTTATGGCACTAAAAAAACAAAACAATTCTACGTGACTTAAAAGATGGGCCACCTATCCAACACGACTGTCATCAACAACACGCCTGATTAACCATTGGTTAATTGCAATAAATAACATGCTTAAAACTTTGTGGGTATCCCTGAGTAAAAAAAACAAGCTATCCATACTACACACAGTGCAAAACTAACAAAACGCCATGGTGCAACATTTCCACTTATCACCATAAACACACAGTCATGATAATAACTCAACATATCGTGTTGAGCTATTAATTTAATATAATATTTCTTGGATTTAGTCACACCGTGATTGACCAAGCTGTGCACACTCATTCTTATTCAACAAATAAACACAAGGATGCAGTGGATATACTTTCTACAGTCATCCAGTTCAGTAGTCATTCAGCCCCAAAGAAACCATAGTTACCATGCTCATTAATTTACTTTGCAAAACACTGTACACAGAACATGACATGTGTGAACAACACTAAGCATTCATAACCAATGCCAGCCATCATCCAAATCATCATAAGTGAAAATACCAGTGACTGCATATCAAACCACAATCCACCACTATTGTAAAACAAAATAATCAATCAAACAAGATGTGGCAATGACGCGTACCCTCGCATCAAATCGAAACAGGGCAAAAGCCTTCTCCATTAATAATACTGAGTTATTTGACATGCAAAGGGTGAATGTGAACATTATAAGTGCAATTGTAAATGTAAATTTTATCGCTATTATGAAAGAGGCGGTAACTAAATTCCATAATAACACGACTGCCATACGACCAATGGCGAGTTCGTATTCAAAGTAATCGACCACAATAATCCATAGCAACTTGACAGGCCTGAGAGGTTTCCTACGAAAATATAGACCAGAGGGTTAAGGGTTTTTGTCAGTAGCCATCACAGGAGGAACAAAGACAACTTCTCGTAATAGTGAAACTTCGAGGCCAGAGGTGTACACATAGAGAGAGACATGAGTCATTTGTGGATAGGTAACAATCCATGGCTAGGGGGCAAAAAGAAGGGCAAGGCTCTTATTCATCCAGGAAGTTTAATCAATGCACGCAGGGTATAAACCTTGTGTTCTTCATCCAACTACCATAGTACTGAGGTGGAGACAGGGCCGAGTTAAGAACAAAAAAATCAATTCATGACCCTTAGCAGTGGAAATCAAATGCTGAAGTGAAACACAACATAGTGATGCAGAAAACCTTCGACCATTAAACCGAGGAAGGCTAGAGACTGGATATAGTGATAGTGCTTGAAGAAGTTTCCACCAAAGAATTAAACAAGAACCCTCCAACCGAACCAGTGGTAGTAACAGAGAGTTATCACTAGGAAGAACGATAAAATCTACAAACTCAAAAATATTACAGGAAGAACCATCCATTTTTCATTCAAGAACAAAAATTTCACACAGTTGAAACACTTAGGAAAAACACAAACCAATACACCTGAGCCAGTAATCATGTCATAACCAGAGTGAAGTCAAGAATGGCAAAGAAAAAGGACATACCTGTTAATCGAAATCCTTAAGACGAGAGGTGGCTAAGCAATTTCACCCTGCTAAAATTCCGAAGCATAAACACAACAACAAGATCAAACAATAGCCCGACTAGGGTGACAGACAATGGGAAGGGTAAAGGTGATGTGCAATAAATGCATGTCGCCTCCACCCACATCTCATTAAATCAATAGTACATGCCAACCATTTCCCATTAACCCGATTAATCAAACATGTATCGAAACTATCACCACATTAAAATCCAATAGCATGATCAACATATGCCATTTCAAATCATATAACCCAAACAAAACGCATAACCATTAACGTTCACCACCTTGTCAAGTGCACCACTAATGTGCCATCTATCCAAAATACCATATGTGGTTCAACCACATAATCTAATTAACCAAAACGCATAACCATTAGCATTACCACCTTGCCAAATACGAAACCAACATTTCAACCATATGCATATTAAACATGTAATTCAATCACAACCATTTACTTGCTAGCTAGGGCTTAAGAATAATCAACAAGTGTTTTCATGCATGTAGTTTAGTTAGGATAGCCTTAAAATCATCCCTTGCAATTGTTTCTCATTTCCTTCAAATCATTCGCATGTGGTATTGCAGAACTAGATCCCTTTTCTTGCATGTGTTATAGTATTTTGCCTTTCTCAAACTTCCTTTCATATAATTTCAATAACATGTTTGTTGTGTAGGTGTGATAAGAACAGATAGCAATGAATAATAGGCTATAGTAATATGAAGAATCAACATTTCCAAATTTCAAATCATACTAAAAACAACAACATCTCGTCAACCATGTAAACCGCGCCGCACATCATCACAACATAAAAAATGAGCATATATGATCTTCAATAGTTCAAGGGGGTCCCACCTACTAGTATTATTTAGTTTTTATAATAATAGGCTTTAGCAACACTTTACGGGTGAAAGTATGTTGACATTTTCAATTGTCAACAAACTGGTGACTCCACAGGGAAATTTGTTTTTAACAGATTTAGAACTCAGAACTCATGGTTTCGTGGACCAGAACAATAGGTCAAGAAGACTTAACTCGGATGATTATGCAACAGGGGGAAGTGGGCGGATTTAATGGAAAGATGACTAGGAATTGGGGAATAACTCATGAAAAGCATTAAGTATGAGGGGTTTTACCACTGTATGCATAATCATTTCACTGGAATATGCTTTTAATATTCAAGGAGGAAAACTTATAGACTTTCTCTTAAGATCTCAATGGATGAAGAAATGGCAATAAGAAGCGGGAAATAACCAATTCCTTGTAAGACAATAGTGGAAATATGTAACAATTTCAAGGGCCCTTCAGGGGAGACATCATAACAACTATGTAAGCTTGATTGTTATTAGCTAACAATGCTTTGCAAGAGTGTCATTGTGGCAGAATTGATCCAACATTTTACCTTGACCAAACGCTAAAAGATGATAAATACAAAATTGCAACATAAGTGATAATGTAGAAATTAAAATAGCAGTAGTAAAAGGCAGAAATAAAAGGCAGAAAGAAAATAAAAATCAACTTAGAAAGCATAAATCAAAGTACTGTAAAGCGGAAAAAAGAAGCACAAAAATTGAAAGTAGAGCTAAGCTACTAGTATACAGAAAAAACAAATTGGTATAAAAACCTTTCATGCTGGTCCCTCGCAATACTTCAAGCAAGGACTGTTAGTGCTGTAGGAAAACCATTGTCTCTATAATTCCTTCAAAATTTCGAAGTTAGTGTCCAAGACAACAGTAATCTGGAAATGACCCAACACTTGAAATTCTGGTTTAATTATCAGCCCTTTGATGCATACGATTAAATCATCAAGATAAGCATGGAGACTGACCAATTCATTGAAAGTTGTGTGTATAGGCCTTTTAAAGGAGGTACTTGCATCAGATAAGCCAGAAGGTAGGCAGTCATAAAACATAGTATCGCAATTAGTAATAAAAGTGGTTTTGTGAATATTTACCCCTTCTACCTTGATTTTATTGCAACCAAACAAACTGTCAAGTAAGGGCTCCAACTGTGACTCTACAACTAGTTGTAGAAGCATTTCCATACTGAGAGGAGGGAAAGGGTTTCACATAATTGCTTGTATGAAAGTTCAAAGACTAACGCAAGTTCTAATATTATCAGTGATCTTCGAAGTAGGTTCATAATTGGAAACCCATTCAGAGTGGACTAAAAAAAGAATTTCAGTCCTTAAGAAATCTCTCAACTCCTCTCGAAAGGTTGCTTTCAGTTATGAGTTAACAAGTCCTTGTTTTTTCCTAGCTGGTTTCATAGTACACTGAACAAGACCTGGATCAAAACCACAAAGATCCATATTAAACCAAGAAAAAAAATTTTGAAATCCACCAAGCAACTCGAAAGACCTCGTCATTTCTTTATCAGAACCCTGTATATTTATCTTAATGTTCATTGAAGATCCAGGTGTCCTAATGCTTGTATATATGGTTTTAACCACCTTCTGTTGTAACTCCTCTTCCTTCGGTTTTTCTTTATCACATCCAACACTCAACGAAAATGAACTCTCAAGAGGAGTCAAGCCATCAGGAATCATATTATTTTATGTGGATATAATTTCCTTGGGCTTAAGAGGTTCATATTGGATGATAGCACAAATGCTCTCATCGCCAGGGAGGGCTTTCCAAGATCCTACATGGTCAAGAATATATGAACGATCTAGAGATTGAAAATCACAATCAGGCCAACAAGGAAAGAGTTGCTGAGTAGGTGAGGCTGCAAAGACAACTAATTGATCAACTGTTGAATTCAACTCCTTCTTAACATGAGTGATGTTGAAAAATAGAATGTTCAAGACAAGTTCCCAAACAGTTTGGGAATATTGTTCCATCATCTTGTCACTAGGAGAGCAAGTCTTACGTATAAGGTTCACAACAAGCTCAGAATTTCCAAAAACTGAAAGGTGACCACAACCAATATTAAGGGATTTCTCAATGCCTAACAACAAAACTTCTAATTCAATGACATTGATTGAACAAGTAAACTTCAACCTGTATGACAAATTATGAATTTTTCCTACATGAGAAACCAAGATAATGCCAGCCCCATTACCTTCACTAGAGCATGAACCATCAAAGTGCATATGCCAGATATCATCATCTAAATCAATTTTTTCCAAAGGAATGTTATCTTCCTTAGTGAAGATGGAATACACTCCTAGGTCTTCTTCGATATAGTTTACACTAGATTGCGAAACACTCTCTATGTAGGGTGAAATTCTTCCCTCTCTAATGACTATGATATTCTTACCATTCCGAGGAACGGATAAATGTTTCCTATCGAGTGAGAGGTATCCACCTATTAGGGATTTCCAATATCTCCCCAAGATAATTGAATAATTTCTCATAGGCATATCAATCACTTGAATGCTGAGGGTTGTCCTTATCTCAGGGTGAGTGCATAAAACCAAGGTTACATGTTTAATCTCACCTATGGTTGTTTTTTGTAGACTATTATAGGAGAGCATGCTTCTGGAATTTTCGTTTGTACAAGACAAGCCTATCTCTTCCATAATAATCTTTGACATGACACTTGGGCATGAACCACCATCAATGAGGCAACAATGGGAAATATTATCCATGATCTTTACAGAAATATAAAAAGGGGGGTTTTTTACAGGGTATCTAAAGTTATGTACAACTACTTTATTTACAGAAGAATCCTTTTCGTTTATCTCTTCGGAAGTATTGGCTACAACAAAAGCTTTTCCTTCCATGAATTGTTTCAGATGCATCTATTATTTAGGGACGGAAACCATGTCTAGGAGTGTTGCATCTTCCTTGATGTTGGAAAATTGATTCAAGATATTGTATTTGGAAGAGGAAGGAGGGGAAATGATTCCTTGACTCTCAGGAATTTTAGGAACCTATGGCGCAGTAGCGGTTGAGAATGAGCTCGGGCTAGAAGAACTACAGGGAGGATCAAATTTTCCCTTGGGAGCATAGACTTTGTTTGTAGTATTGATAACCATGACATCCTCTGGATCCGCAAATTTTAGGAAAATGATAGTAGCTTCTGATCTCTAACCAAATATCTTATCTCTGGCACTCTTCTTTACCTCACATGTAGTTTCTTTGTGGTGTTCCTCACAAAAGTTATACCAACTCCGAGGCAGGATAGCCTTAGGTTGAAAATTGTTCTCAACTGGGTTTTTAAAAGGGGTTGCAAAAGAGGATGAAGCTACAGGGGTGAGAGGGGAGACAATATCCTGCCACTCAAATGCTATCATATGATTGTTCATATGTTGTACTAGCTGCAAGAGAGCGGACATGTATGTATGTCTAACTGATTCTCCCTGGGGAAGACTAGTTATTTCAAGATGTTCTTCATACTCTTAACAGGTATGTAGAGTGGAATCAATATTATCAATGGATTTTTCCTCAAGCATGTGGTGGTAGGGAGAAGGAAATGCATTGTAGTAACGCATGAACGTGGCTTGGTTCTGGCAGCGAATAAGTTCAAGGATTTGATTGAACAATTTGGTGAAACACAAGTTGAAAGAATTGATAGTCTCACCCTCCTTGTAGGTAACATTATTGTACTCCCTTAACTTCTCAGTGGGGCTTTTGGATTTCCCATAACTGGATTGGAACCAAAGGATTAACTTATCCGAAGTAGATAGGATCTTAGGAGGAAGGTCAAAGAAGTCATTTGCAGCCTTTCCTTCCAAGGAATTGACAAACAAGCACATGCAAGTGTCATTGTCGTTAGCCCCTATGTTATGACAAGCATTAGAAAATGCCACTAGGTGGTCATTGGTACTGACAATGTTATTCCCTGAAAACTTAGGCAAATTCTCTTTAAACTTCAGAAGTGGTTGATGTTGGCATAGGGGCAAACCCAGGGTTCAATGCTCAAGAGCACACCAACAAAGCCCTAACTATCGACCCTTTTAGAAACACCTGCGAAGCAGATGAAATCTCACCCGAGGTAGAGGTAGGGGTGGTTACAGGACTCAGGTGTCTGCAACCTTAGCTGGGACATAGATATGTGATTATCTTTCTTACAATGCACTTAGCATCAGTTATTTCCTAACATAAATTCATTAATACACTTCGTAGAAAGCACATAGCACCACAGTAATTACTTAGATCTAGCACTTAGCAATGATAAATAGGTTATACTCAATAGATTAAGCACTTAACATCTTATGTATCAAATCTAGCATGCATTTATATCCCATAATCACAAAGCATCAATAAATCTATCTAAACATATCAGAGCACTTAGCAAGAGAGAGACAAACAAAGCCGTTACCGTGGTTCACCCCCACCCTGGGGCTACATCCACAAAGTCTTCTTTATATTATCTTGGTCAAGCAGTTATAGTATGGAGCTTCAATGACCCTTACCTTGCACAGGACAAGAGATCTGCGTAGCTCGCTAGATCCTCTTTCCTCGGGTAGATCCAAGCACTAAGCCTTCTCACACTTTGTGCACTCAACACTATCATAGCATACATAGAGTACAACATGCACAGATCTCTTACAGTCACACAAATTCTGATCACATAGATCCAACTTATGCACTAATCCATCGACTAGACAGGGCCTCTTTCTTACATGGCCTAGACCTCTATTTATACATAGAAAAAGGCCTAACAATGGCTGGCATCCCTTTCCCATTACAATATTCCCAAAAAAACCCAAAAAGGTTCCACAAAAGGTGGCGAGATCCCGCGATCTCTGCTTCACTATGTGCTCCGTCTTCGACGGGCAGTCGAAGTACCAAATGATCAACTATGACCAAGTGTTCCTCAAAACTTGGTCGAGGTCCAAAAGGCCCCCAACACTCACCTGTGACTTGTACTGAGTCACTCTTCTCTGGGTAACTCTGCCTTGAAGGCCTCGAGCTTCACTCGAGCTACTTCGACCTGTTTCTTTTCTACTGCTTCTTTCTCGGAAAACTTCTGAATGAGTGCGTTACTAACTGGTCCTTCTAAGCATTTCTCTGCTATGTTAATGACCTGTTCCAGGTCTGTCCCTTGGCTCTCAATCTCTAAGAATAGTTGACATGCCCTATATTGAAAAGGTTGAAGTTGCTGCGTCACTTCCATGACCTTACTCTGGATCATATGAATCTACTGTTGCATGACACACTGTTTGTGGGACCTCTTCATTTTCTATGGTCGGTAGGGCCTTCAGCTATACCTGTAACTTCTCAACTTGGTACTTCACCTCCTAGATCTGTGACTCCAATTTATGCAATTCAAGGTTCTCAGATAGGTTCTCATGATTCTGCACACTTCTACTACTTAATTTCTTACATTCTTCAGTGAGTGCCTTAATCCTTTCTACTATAATTTGGGCATTCACTTCTCATTGGTCACGTTCTTCTTGTTGAGTACTCAGTATATCTTGGAGCTCTAGCTCTACTACTCTTTGTTGCAGTTGTTGAATGCCTTTAGCAAGCTTCATTACTTGGCATTCTATGGGTTCTTCTGCCTTATGCTCTAAGCCAATCATAGAGAGAAATGCTCTGTTGACTACTTCTTCGATCCGTATTTTCTTCGCGAGAAGTTTCTCCTTCTCTTTTTGGATATTTGCACATTCTTTATCAAACTTCTCTTGGATGGCCTCCTTCTCTTGTTGTGCAGCTTGGTGTTTCTCTATGATTTCCTCGTGTGTGTGCTTTAGGGCCTGGGTCGCCTGCGCTATTACTTCTTCTACTTTTCAAAGGCGTACTTCAACTAGGTTGGCAATCCTGTGAAGTTGAACAGACTCGTCTCCTGCTTCAGGTGTTCCTTCTAGCATAGGCACAATGGAGACTGTGCGGTTAGTCTGGAGGGCTCACTGTACTCCTTGGATATCGGTTTCAATTCTATTGTACATTGTTTCTTGCTTGGCCTCCTTCTTTTCTGTGATCTCTTCTATAGGTTCCTTCAAATTATCAAGGAGAAAGCTGAAGTCATCTGGATTGAGTGTGGTCTTCATCTTGGTCGCGATCACTTTGGATTTCCTCTTAATAGAAGACTTCGAAGGTGATCCTTTTATTTTCTTTAGAACTTTGACTTCATCTTCTGGTTGTTGTTAAACTCCTTCTAGGTCTTCATTGTTACCTTCTTCATCTGGTGTGATGGAAGTTGTCCTTATAGAGCGGCTATCCACATCTTGAACTTCTTCAGTTTTCTTCATCTCCTTTGTCTTCTGCATCTTACTGGGCCTAGGTGTGTCCTGTGTAGCTTTTGGGCTATTGATATCTGAAATATCCACTGGATCTACTGCAATGAGGAGGTCCACCGACCATTCCTTGGTGATCCCTTCAAGGTCTTCTTCTATCAGTTTATAATAGGACTGCAGTTGTTCCTGGTTCTCATCAGCACATGGAGTTAGGTATATGAAGTGGTGGTCCGCACTAAACTTCATTAAGGGTATGAATCTGTGGAGTGTGTTCAGAGTAATGTGAGGTGTGGCTTGTATCGTGGTCTTCAACTGGATGTAGCATCTGTGAAAGAGGGAATTCAACTGCCATTGCCTTCTCATATCTATCGTGTACCATAATGTACTGAACTTCGTAGCCAATGGTTCAAATGGTAGGGTTTCAAGAAAAATGACATCCTCTGACATCTCCCATGCTATGAAGGTGATCAGGATGAGAAGCCAGCTAAAGTGGAACTCATATCCTTGGTCTTGCGCTTCTCTGCAATCCAATTCAAGTTGATCCACTAAGTACTTCAACCAGTTCATTTGGACTCCTTCTACGCATTTTCCTGTGAGATCAACTACAAACCTAGATACTTGCATCAGTATGTTCTTGCGGACTAAATTTCCTACGATCATCTGACAGGCGAGGCACACTATGTCACTGTTAATAGAGGTTACCTTGTAACCACGCACGCATTTTTCAACATTTCCATAGGCCTCTTTAATCTTTTGTGAAAGAGCAAGATCCGCAGTCTTTCCAAGGTAATAGTCTTAGGGGTTAAGGCCCTTCATGCTCAACCCGGTGATCTGATTGATCAGCGTTGGATCAATCATTATATGCCAGTTCAACAAGAGATATCCTCCATGGTAGCTCACCAGTAGCAATTTTACGCAAGTGTTCACCTCTTGGTGCATGCCAAAGTGTGGAATCTTCATTACATTAAGTAAGGTGGACTGTGCAAGGTTCATCGTCCATTGCTGAGGGATGATCTTGGAATTCTTCCCCTTTTTCATCGTCAGATACTTGTGTGGGGCAAGCATACTATAGGCTTTCTGGTCACCAAGGTTGAAGTCACAAAACTTCAATGCTGCGAGATTGGTCTGTTCATTGAGAACTGCGCACACACCCTTCGGTAGGTACGTAGTGATAATAGGATAGTTATAATCATGGGG
>JASDQU010094944.1:0-13206 GCA_032191745.1 Picea mariana | reverse complement strand
ATGGCTGTTATAAGCTTTACCTCCTCAACAAAGTTAGGCACAAACCTCCTCAGAAAATTAATTTTACCGAGGAAAGATTGGACCTCCTTCTTGGACCTCGGGATCGATAAGGCTTGTATCACCTCAACTCTGATAGGGTCAATCCTGACTCCTTCCACTGATATTATGTGGCCTAGTAACTTTCCCTCCTGCATGACGAACAACGATTTCTTGGGGTTTAATGAAATGCCAAAATTCCTACATTTTAGGAACACTTTCCTGAGATGACGACATTGTTCTTTATCAGACTTTGAAAACACTGTGATGTCATCCAGATAGACGACCACAAATTTATCCTTTTCCCCAACAAAATCTATGTCCATGGCACGCTGGAACGTTGCTCCTGCATTCATTAGTCCAAATGGCATCTTGGCATACATGAATGTGCCCCATGGAGTGGTGAATGTTGTCTTTTCCCTGTCCTCAGGTAGAACAGAGACTTGATTGTAGCCGGAGAAACCATCAATCATGGACATCCTGTAAGCTCCTGTTACCCTCTACAGTATATGTTCCATCTTTGGTAAGGGGTAGTTATCCTTTCGTGAGCTCCTATTTAGGTTTCTGAAGTCTACACAGAGTCAGATCTCTCCATTCTTTTTCCTTACTGGCACCAAGTTGGCCACCCACTCTGAATATCTGAGTGGTACAATGATCTGAGCTTGAAGCAACTTCTTCACTTCCCTCTCCATGATAGGCAGCAGCATAGGATTGATCTGTCTTAGCTTTTTCCTAAATGAAAGAAATAACAATTTTTAGCCTAAATGCGTGAGCTTCTTAGTTGGCTAAAACTTGCTATTCCGCGAGAATGAAAATGGAATTCAAAATCAAGCGTTCTTATTCACCTTAGGTGTATTAATTTGAGAATACCTTTACTGACGATAAATTTATTTACCTTAANATTAGAATCATTACTGTAGATTTGTTATTAATGCCATTAATATCGATGGTTCGCGATTGAGAATTTTGGATGAAACAGGGTAGAAAATCTCTTAATCGTGAATTCACGAAAGATTAATTTCAAGATAATCTTGTTTAAAACATTAATTAATCATGTTTAACTTTAAGTGTTTTCGTACATTCAGACTTCAGGATTTTTAATAGTAGCTCAAGATAGAATCCCCGAAACTCGAAACTGGGAAATGATTAGTTATTGGATAATCGTTTTTTAGCTTTAATTAACCCCGTTTAAGTTTAAAGTGTTTTGGAAGTTTGGACTTCGAAGACTTCAAGATGTGATGGATGATAAATGTTCAAATCTCCGAAGTGTGAAGTTATTAACTGTCTTTTAACCGATATTAACTTAATTGATTAAGATTTAATATTTCAGGATTTTGTTGGTTCGTGGGTTTGCAATTTAGCTCGTCATTATATTTTCGAATGGTTGTTACCCGTAGTGACATGTCGAGGGTGACATCATTTTAAATGACGTGTCGAGACGAGGGAGTGCGATGAGTTAATTAGAATCATGTGAATCCTTAGATGAAAATCTTAGGGAAGGGTGCCACGTGTTGACTCAGGGAAGATTCAAAACGTAAATGTGTACCATGTCTCGTGTCTTTCAAAGGTTGGTGAAAAAGCGATAATGGAAACATTCGGGTTTCGGGCTTTTTTAAAGCTGTGACTTGTTGAAACGCCCGAAACATGAAGCTCCGAAGTGGCCTCTCGTGACTTAACTCTTTAACCATTTGGTGGCTCCACAAGTCCGAAGATATTTAGGGTCGTTCGATTAGATGGAAGACTTTATCAACAACATATATCACGCACGCCTTATTCTTATTTAACCAGGAATGAAAATTATTTAAAGTCCAAAAGTTTAGAAATATATATATGTTCCAACACCCGTGACTCCAAGAACAACAAAGCACATATGCTCTAACAAGACTATCACAAGAAATATATCTTTCAAGAACTATCCAACCTCTCAACCTATTAACCTCCCCTCCATCACCACTTCCTCTTCCTATTTTTCAAGTTTCCATGCCCACTTCCCCAAATATCCTCAACCACCCTCGTTATTAGCCATCAACCTCTCTCTTCTAGATTTTTGGGAAAAGTTAAAATAAACTAAAATATAAATGATTTACATAAAATAACAATAAATAAAATGCAAAGTCTTTCTTCTCATGCTATCTTATAAATGCAACTTGAAAATTTTCCCCAAAATGTACATGACCACCCACCATACTCATTTAATTCATCATACCAATCATCAATTAAAGCCAAAGAAGATATTTAAGGCTACTAGATATTTTTGTATGCAATATAATTTACATAGTCATTAAACAATTCAATTAAATAGTTAATAATCTAGTCTAATAATTAATACATTAATTAATTCTACTAGTGAATATGTGCAAGGTATGTGTGCATAACTAGCAGACACATATCTTATGCATGTACTAACAATAAATAACCATTGTCTCTAGCACACAGTTCTAGCATGATCACACCAAGGCATGGAAGACAACATATCAAGTAAATGCATCATTTAATAATCCTAACAAACAAAATTACAATAATTCATCAATAACTCATTATCACACTTAAAATATCAAAAGAGAATCAAAAGAGGGTTTTAAACATGGTAGGAACCAAGGGAGGAAGCAATAGTGGCACATCTAATCCCCAATCAATATTCTCTACTAACATCGAAGCATCCTTCCTTTCTAGCCTACTTTTATCTTCCATCCTATCATTTCCTTTGATGGACTAAGCTAGAGCATCAACTATATTGGTTAAACTCCAGATAGAACCAGTAAGCGGAAGTTTCATACATCTCGACCAAGCTTCCCCAACAGAAAACTAGAAATTTCCATCACATGTCTAGGGGAGTGCGACTTCACACAACCCTCCCACGACTCTAGGTTTTGGAGGATAAACAATGGGAAACACCTCCACCTCTCCTCATAGAACTAGGGTGAACAGCCTACATCAAGTCATACTATGAAACTACTGTTCTTAGAGTCACGTCATCAAACAACCACTCTGGGTAAGTTGTGCATCCTGTCAAAATCACACTTACCACAAATCACAACAACATTTCGAATCATAAATTAAATAATAAGTACAACTTATAGCATACACTATCTTCTTGATGTCTACGACATCCAAGTTACCTCAACACTATAATCATTTGTCCATCACATAACTCATCAACCTGTATGTTAGTTCACCAATAACTCATATCCATGCAGAGACATCACATATTTCATATAAGAATCCATTTTTGCATTGGCACTCTATTAAGAAATGTATGTTTATTTACATCATGCCTTTCATCTATTATGCATTCACAACATAACTTGAACTGGTATCCATGTATCGAAACTTCTCATTTTAATTTTCATGTTCAAGCAATCAAAGTGCTATCATTGTCATGAGCACATAACAATAAAAATAATATCATATAACACACAAATAGGTCTAGATGAACACATCTCGAATGTCTAACTCAGTCTAACTAACTCCAAACAAGTGTTAAACATTGAATTATTAAGATGAGCAAACAACAATGTTCTAATTGTCTAAGGCTAAAATATCGGGTGTTACATTAAGCTTGTGGTGAATATCAATTCCAAGATATTTGTATGAAGTCACTTCCTCCAAGTTGTTGTTTTCATATACAAAGGTATCATAAGTTATCTTATTGGATTTAATGATCATGACCTTAGTCTTGTCAGTATTAACAGTCAATACCCATATTCGAGAAAAAATCCATGAGGATTCTTAGTTGGTTTTCAAGATTGTGGGGACTCCTCTCCATAAGAACGATATCATCAACATAAAGAAGAAGATCATATGTATGCATCTTATAGACCCATTAAAGGGCACAACATGTCACTCCAAGGATTTGAACCTAGGTGGGGAGGGTAACAATCATTCCTCCCAAGCACCCAAGCTACATCTGATGGACATTTATTAATGTATTATTACTTTAATAATGTATTAATAGTTTAATATGTTACATTATACATTGATGTATTAATACTTTAATTTTTACATTATTAAAGTAGTAATGCATTAATAATACATTATTAAAGTATTAACACATTAATACATTAATTGACAATGACCATGGTTTTTTATGGTTGATCATGACCATGGTCAACTTTGGTAGATCTTGGTTGACTTTGGGAAGGAAAGATTGACTATGCTTTATTGTGGTTGTCCTTCACCGTGGTTGACTTTGGTTGACCATGGTTCATCGAGGTTTATTATGGTTGACCATGTGCCCATGGATGACCTTCGTTGACCATGTGGATCTGATTATGGTGGGTCACATTGATTATATTTAACCATAGTTTACTATGGCACTACTGTATATATTTAACCATAGTTTACTATGGCACTACTACATTGCGACATCAGGTTTTGTTCATCACATTGTGACATCAACTTTTGTTCATCACATGACATCGTAAGGTTATGGTCATCAAATTACAACGAAGGGTTTTTTTTTGTCACATTATGGCATTATAATAGGTTTTTCACATTATGGTGTTGGAATAGGTTTGTCACATTATGGCGTTGGAATAGGTTTGTCATAGTCCGACAAAGGGTTATGTTCGTCACGTTGCAACGTCAAGAAATGTTTGTCTCATTGCAATGTTGATCTATGTTTGTCATATTGCCACATTGGGTTGTGTACATCAACTTGCGATGATGGATTGTGTTCGTCCCATTGGAACGTTTAGAAATGTCCGCCACAATGGAACATCAGGATATCTGTGTCACATTACAACATGAGGATATGTTCATCACATTGCGATGACAAGGCTATGTTCATCACATTTTGATGTCCGTTTATGTTCGTTACATTATGATGACAGGGCTATGTTCATCACATTATGACGATAGGGCTATGTTCGTCACATTGCGACGTTCGTATATGTTTTTCACATTGCAACGCCCGTATATGTTCATCACATTGAGACATTACTATGTTTGGTAGATTGCAACATTACTATGTTTGACACATTGCGATGTTTGGAAATGTTTGTCACATTGCGACGTTCGGATATGTGTGTCACATTGCAACGTGATGAAATGTTCGTCACATTACGACAACATGGCGATGTGCATCATCTATTTATGTTTGTCACATTGTGACATTACTATCCACATTGTGACGATATGGTTATGTTTGTCACATTACGACATTACTATTCACATTGTGACGACATGGCTATGTTCGTCACATTGCGACATCAGTTTATGTTCGTCACATTGCGATGTTACTATTAGTCTCTAATTTTGTCTTGGTTTAGTGAGAAACCCTTGTCCTAAACCATCCTTACCCATTCTTCATTTTTTGTTTTCAGTCGATTTTGGTATTTTGTGGTTTGCATTACAGTCTTTGATAATTTATTTAAGTTTGATTTTGAAAACACATTGTTTAAAATTGAGGTGTCTCCTTATATGCCGTTTGAATTTCAAATTTTCAAGTTTTGCTAAGTTGTTAAACATGCTACGGCAATAAGCCTATTCCCGAAGCGCCAAATAATCATGCCATGATATGTGCCTGCCATCCCGATTTCGTTATGATGACACGAATCATGGATTGAGAGTTCGCATGCGTCCACAAAAGCTTGGCAATCATTTCCAAATCCAACGGTTTCAGAATCTAATTGTTGTGTACGCGCGCAGGACTCATTTCAAATCACCTGTTGCTTGATGATCATTATATGTTTCCTGTTCGAGTTGGCTTAATTCAGGCTTGCAGTGAGGAATGCATGTATCCATTCAAAGCAACGGTATACACTAACAATTGCAGGTGTCGAATTTGGAACCCGAGGACGACAGTTGCAAAATTGTGTTTGATGGCGCCAAAGAGGAGTGGACAGATTGCCAAAATAGAACCAGAGGGTGCTAAACTTCTTGAAGCCTATCCTCAGATGGCTCAAAGGTTCAGAGACGCTGGGTGCTTTGAGTTTCTCACCACTTTTCAGGGTTACGATGAGCATGTTTCCATGGAGTTCGCTCTGAATTTTGATGGTCACGAGGTCGAAATCGGTAAGATGTTGATGTTAGTGACAGAGAAGACTATCGCAAAGGATTGCAGTATCGTGGTTGGAGGGGAAAGATGGTGGAAGAAAGAGCACGTGGTTACTGAATTTGTAAACCAATTCCTCCTTCTAGATAAGAAGAATCCAGATTGGAGAAGGGGAATACCTCATAGCTGGGTTCAACCCGAATGGCACACTTCTCTGGTTGTGATTCACAGGTACATCACCTGCAAAGGAAGGTTTTCATTGGTCTATATCTACCATATCAGAATACTAATGCACTTAAATGGTGATTACCCTTTAAATCTCCCTTATTTTCTGCTTAAAAGCTTGACAAAGATGTCCAAGAAAGTGCAGTCACTTTCTACGAATGCTAAAAGCAGTATGTTCCATCAAGTTCTGATTAAAACCCTAGTCATGTCTGCTTTGAATGAATTACAGAAGCCTTGGAGCTGGCTCACGCAATCCTTAAACCCTATCACTCATTCCAATAAGCAGAAGAAAGGCAGAGGGAGGACGACCATCACACAGAGCCGAGATATTTCTGATGAAAACCCTGTGAAAGATGAGTCTTCTGATATCAAGGTGACTAAGAGGAGCAGAAGTAAAAGAACTAGATGGGAGCCTGGAATTGAAACATTTCCTGAGGAATATGTTAAAGGGGAAACAGATTCAGATAATGATCTTTCTGCTCAAACTACAGTCAAGCCTGAAATGCCATCAACCAGTAAAAGGAGTGATGCAACCAAAGGGAAAACGGTTAAAGGTGTGTGTGTATCACAGAAACCTCGAAGAAATTTGACTAGGGTTACCAACAAGTATAGGCTGAAGTCAAAGGAAATGTTCAATCCGTCAATCAAAGAAGAAAACACCATAATCATAGAAGATGATTATGAGAATGTTGAAGCAAGTATCAGGAAAAGGGAAAAAAGGACCCCATTGCCCAAGAAATCTATCAGCAAAGGAAAAAGAATACTTACACCACCTACAGGCCCTATAACAAGAGCTTCAACTAGATTAGAAAAAGATAAAGGGATGGCTAAAGGCATCAGTGAATCCCTTGAGGATAAACAAGATTACTTGGAAGACTCAGATCACTTACCAGATGTACCTGGAGCTATAGATTCATCAAGTTCCGAGGAAGAACATAGCTCAGAATTAGTCTCAAAGTACCATGTTAAAGCCAAGGAACCTAGTGTTGCCTTAAACCTAAATGAAACTGCACCTTTTGAAGAATGCTCAAGATTCAGAGTTAAAATTAGAACTAATAAGAAAAAGATAAAGGAATTTCAGAAAAAAATAAGACAATTAAAGAAGGAGAAGGCACCCATAGAACAGTGGAATGCTTGCTAGCAAGAAAGGATTCAAGGTCTTAAAAAGAAGAAGAAAGAGCAAAGGGAATTGCTTAAAGAGCTTGGGGATATTAATTTCAAACTCTACTAGCACATTGTTTTGCTAACCACAAAGCTCAAGCAGAAAAATGCCAAAGCCACTGCTGTGATTATATCCTAAAGGTAACATGGATATTTGTTACAATCATGTTTAAATGTTTTCCAAGAAATATGGCAGAGCCTACTTGTTTTTATCAGTGAAATGCTAAGACCTCGATTTGTTTTACAGAATCAAACAAAAATCCTATTTTGTAGAGTCAAATGTAGTGTTGGCAATACTTGCTATATCAAGTTGTTGAGCTGTGATCTAATTTGGGGTTGTAGAAGCTCTTTTTGAGTGAACTACTTTAGGAGTTGGATACTATTCGAATCTAGTCATTAAAGGTTGTACTAGATGATAGGATCTGGAAGTTTTATAGATAGTTTAAATAGACAGAAGAAATACCATGTTCAGGTTGAAAAATTGGAGATCCAGAGAACGTTTTTATGGAGCTCATTGTAAAAGGCATTTATGTTCAATTGACACTTAATAGAAAAGGCATATGGATGGTTAGACCTTCTTTTTTCTACTCTGTTATTTCTTTATTCATGATTGAATTCATTATTTAGATTGCAATGCTTTTTTATTCTTGACTGTTAATTTGTACAGTGGAAATTTTGATGTAGAGATAATTTTCAAGTTATGATATCAAGCTGATAATCTTGTTTCTTTATGATATATTGAGCCGAGAACTCTTGTGAAGTTGACAAATTGAATACTTCATCTTCCTTTTTCTTAAATTGGTTTAGTCCATCTATGTGTCTACCTATTATTCAGCCAGTAGGATATGCTATGTTTTGATCTTGATTTTCATGTCATGCTATAATCTTGACCCAGTTTTCAACCACCCTACAAAAACCAAATCATAAAACTTTAAAAATACTTTGCAATAAATGAATGATGACCTATCTTTCCCTCTCACAGTCAAGTGCAACTTTAGGGACTAATGTTTTTGGTGCCGTTACCAGGGACGAAGAAACGAAGATAACTTCCCTGGGGAAATGACAAGTTTAGATTCATATCTTGATGGTGAACAAGATTTTGTACATTATCTATGACTGTGATTATTCAGCTAGCGACTCCTCTGTGGTAATTCTGGCTCCTAAAAGACAAGGTAAAGGACCTAAAACTCCTCTAAATATTCCATCATCTAATAAGAGACCAGTAACAAGGAAAAATCCAAATCCTGAGCCTGTAGCAACAGTGCCAGATCTTGAAAAGATAGTAAGAAAACCTAAAGTTCTTTCTGGTCAGTCTTCACTTTCAAAAGGGAAATTATCTTTAGAAAATTCTCAAGCAGAATCTTCTGAAATCATCAAAACCCAATCAAATGAAGATTTGAAACCCGAAAGTGAAATTAAGCATGTTGTTGAGTCTGATATAGTTTCATTCCCTTCAAACGTTTCAAAATTAAATCCAGAACAAAAGAAGTTGCTTATTGAACTCATTAAACAGGAATATCCAGACTTATTTCCTATAACTGAAAATTCGAGAGGTCCCAGCACAGGTATTAAGAGTGAACTAGAGACACCTTCGTCATCTTTTGAAACTTTCTCATCTGAGGATTTTAGATCACATTATTTTTCTTTTGAGAATCCTCTGTTTCTCAACCCATTAGCTGATCATAGTCCAGAAGAGAAATCCCCATCTGCTGAAGATCAAGACTCAGTGACAGTACATATAAGTTGTAATACACAAGGGACCCTTTCACCTACAACATCACCAATCTTTCTCACTCCCAAATCTCCAAACATAGCTAATATGGCTGCAGACAGAATGGACGAAATAGTTGCAGCTAGGTATGCTCCCCTGGTACTTCCACAAGTTATGTATGCTTTTCCACCAAATGATTATATGAGATATTTGCCCAGATTTAATGGAGATGGATCAGTTACTGTTGAAGATCATTTGAGTTTGTTTTATAGTTTTGCAGACAATTTCAATGTAGAGCATGCTGATGTGTGGATGAGACTATTCGTACAGAGTTTAAATGGGGAATCAAGAAAGTGGTTCAGGAGTTTGACTGCTAATTTAATAGCTGATTTTTTAGCTTTAGATATGGCCTTTCTCAAACATTGGGCAGATAAAAAATACTTTCAATACTACATTGTTGAATTCGGTGCTTTAAGGAGGAAACAAGGTGAATCAATACCTGATTTTACCAAAAGTTTCAACCAGATGTATGGTAAAATTCCAGAGGAGATAAAACCTTCAGAGACATCAGCTAAAATCACTTTTTCCAATGCATTCGATGCTGAATTTTCCTTGTTTCGTAGGTATTGAAGAACCACCACCCTCAGCCTAATGCAAGATGCAGCGATTGAGGTAGAATCAAACATATTAGCAGCAAACAAATTGAAGTCTATAAGTGATAGAGATAAAAAAAAAGAAAAAGGAAGAGTTGCCTTCATCTTCTAATTCAGTATCCGATACTAAAATGGATGAAGTGGCTAAGATGTTGAAAACTCTAACATCTAAAATGGCAAGGTTGAAGATGGAACAAAAACATCCCAATAGACCTACACAGGAGGGCGGTTACAAAAATCCAAATCAGTTCAGGAGACCAAACAATGTACCTCAAATCTTACCAAGAGAAAGAAAAAACCAAGATGACCAAAAGGTGTTACCTCCTTTTTAGAATAATGCAGTAGATGAGGAGGAAGATGAGGATGATACAAAAGAAGACCATGTAGTTCATTTGAATGATTCTGAATCATCTCCTCTGCATGTGACACAACAGGAATATGAAGATGCTTTGATTGCAAATCAGTTTGAGGAAGGGGATGGAGATGAGATTATCCAACATGAACCTAAAGGGAAAAAATACAATCTCAGATCTGGGTGCCAGGCCCCTAAAGTAGATACACTTATTTCTACAAAGAAGGCCAGTACTCCAATTAAGATAGGGACGGTCAAAGGTGTTCCCAAGGTCCAAGCTGATCAACCATTGAAACAACCTTCCAACGATAGCACTGCTGACATTAGGGAACCAGATAAAAATGTCTATGTTTTCGATTTAGAACATGAAATCAACAAAATCAAGATTCCAGTACCATTATTAGAACTCCTGAAAACAGAACCCTTCAGAAAAACTGTCCTTAAGGCTATACAGGCTCCAGCTCATGTCACCTTCTCAGATACAGTCAACCTAGAAGATGAAAACCTTGCCATTACTATTGGACCTCACATTGAAGACATAATTGATGCCTCTCCACCATTCTACATTTCACTAAATGTCCATGACAAGATATTGCACAATTGCTTAATGGATTCTGGTTCCTCACATAATGTCATGCCTAAGATGGTGATGGAAGAATTAGGGTTGGACATTACTAGACCATATCATGATTTATATTCTTTTGACTCCAAGAAAGTCAAATGCCTTAGAGTTATGAAAGATGTGGTTGTTACTCTCTCCCAATTACCTATGAAGAGTGTGGTATTATATGTTATCGTGGCTAACATACCACCAAAATTTGGAATGCTTCTTTCGAGATCTTGGGCTAAGAAGGTAGGTGGCACTCTGCAGATGGACCTTAGCTATGCAACCATACCTGTTTTTGGTGGGGAACAACGAAGATTATACAGAGAAGTCATATTGTATTATTTGGTAAGTGATCATAATAATCCCATTAATCATCCTATATACGCTGTAGAAGATGATCTAGGTTCTTCTATTTTTCATATGAATGAGGAAATGGCAGAAGTATCAGTCAGAAAGTCAACAACTACATTGGGAGATAGTGAAGACAATTTTGTTTGGAAAATGTATTTTGATGGGGAATGTTCTAAAGAAGGTTCTGGAGCTGGTATTGTCTTCATTTCCCCTACCAAGGAAGTTATTCCTATGCCATATAAACTTGAATTTGACACCACTAATAACATCAGTGAGTATGAATCTTTGTTGTTAGGTTTGAAAGCTGTAAGAGATATGGGTATAGATAAGTTGTCTGTTTTTGGAGACTCAGATCTTATTGTTCACCAGGTTATGAATATATATCAAACCAAACAACAAAGATTGAAACAATATAGAAATGAGGTGTCGGATTATGTGGATAATTTCTTCTTGGCATTCAATATTACTTTTGTTCACAGGAATTTAAATCAGCAGGCTGACTCTTTGGCACTTGCAGCAAGCAATTTTAAAACTCTGATGTTTCCTAATCTGAAGTTTGAAGTTGAATTCAGACACAGACCCTCAATTCCGGATAATATAAAACAGTGGCAGGTTTTTAAAGATGATGAGGAAATTTAGAGATTTTTGAAAACCATTGTAGAGTTTTCTAACATTTCAATTGATCAAGATGACGAAGATACAGAAGCACAAATACACACTGCAGAAGTTCTTCAAGATACTATTGTTGGTCACAAAATCATTGAACTGAAGATGAACCATCTGCCCAAGGGTTTGGTTCCATTAGAAAGGTTGTTCGATCATAATGATGTTTCCAGGAAGGTTGTTATCCAAATAGAAGAAACAGATGTGGAAGACTGTGACATTAGTTCAGATGCAAATCCCAGATTGGTAAAGGTATCTAGGAAACTGTCACAAAAACAGAAAGAAGCATATGTTGAATTAATGAAACAATATTCAGATATATTCGCCTGGTCTTATGAAGATCTGAAAGTGTTTGATACAGATATTATTCAACACAAAATTCCTTTGAAACCCGAATCAAAACCCGTTAAGCAAAAATTCAGGCAATTTAATCCTTTACTGTTACCTATAATAGAAAAGGAGCTGAAAAGGCTTCTGGAAGCAAAAATCATAGTGCCACTAAGATACTCAGAATGGGTAGCAAACCTTGTGCCAGTCATAAAAAAGAACGGAGAGATAAGGATTTGTGTAGACTTCCGGAATCTAAATAGGTGCTCTCTAAAAGACAATTATCCATTACCAAAAATGGATTATATCTTACAAAGAGTTGTTGGCGTAAAGAGAATTTCTATGCTTGATGGATATTCAGGGTACAATCAAATATCAATAATGGAAGAGGACAAAAAGAAAACAGTTTTTACCACTCCCTGGGGCACCTTTATGTACAAAAAGATGCCTTTCGGGTTGATGAACGCTGGAGCTACATTTCAAAGGGCTATGGACATCACTTTCATTGGGGAGAAAGACATGTTTCTGGTTATTTACCGTGATGACATCACTGTATTTCCAGCATCTGATGAAGAACATTTACAACACTTGAAGCGGACCTTTGAGAAATGCAGGAAGTATGGCATATCACTTAATCCCAAAACATCACATTTTTCCATGGAGGAAGGAAAGCTTCTTGGACACATCGTTTTGCCTAAAGGAATTAAAATAGATTCGGAAAGAGTAAAGTCTATTCAGCTAATCGACATTCCGAGAAATAAAAAGTCCATTCAGTCCTTCATTGGTAAGATTAATTTTTTAACGAGGTTTATACCTAACTTTGCAGAGATTGTCAAATACATCACTGATACGTTGAAAAAGGATGCATAAATTAAGTGGATACCAGAAGAAAGAGAATCCTTCAAAAGGATCAAACAGGCTATTGTTCAGGAACCTGTTCTAATTAGCCCAGATTTTTCTAAAGAGTTCATGATTTTTTCATTTGCATCAGAAAATACCATAGTTGTTGTTCTTCTGCAAAGAAATGAGCAAGGCCACGAGCAGCCTATATCCTTCTTTAGAAAAACTCTCAGGGATTCTGAATTGAAGTATGATCTAATGGAAAAACAGGCCTATGCTTTAGTG
>JASDQU010094943.1:2724-21332 GCA_032191745.1 Picea mariana | reverse complement strand
GAGAAGCGATTTTTTTTTTCTTGTGTGAAAAGAGTTTTTTTTCAGCATGCTCTCCAAGGTCGTCTTCCACAACAACAAAAACAACAACAACAACACCCCTAATCCTCCTTCTGAACATTACAATATGTTTTTCTAGACCATTTGGTTAAAACTTGCCTTATTAAGTAAGAGGTCTTGAGTTCAAGTCTCTCTTTTGTTACTTTTTTTTGAAAAAGTTCATGCTAAAAATTGTAAAGTGCATTTCACTTCAAGTATAAAAGTGAATCACTATAAGTAGTGTTATCACTAAAATCTTGTCAGCACATGGTTACAGGAATCCAACATCTCCAAATAGCTATTAGTTCACCCATGGACCAAAATTACCAAAAAATGCATCTCCAAAAGGTCCCAAACTATACAACTTCTTATAAAATCAGAATGCGCTATGACTATACAGGGTGCATGCGCAAATGCACCATCAATAAACACAGGAAAAACACACATGCACACGATGTGTGATTGTGGACGCTAAAAGCTGTGCACATCTGAGAAAGATGCATTTATGATGTTGGTCGACCTCCCACCCACTTCTGGTTCAGATTCCAAGTCGATTTGACATCCAAATATTGGTTGAATCCAGCTGGGTGGCTGGTCAAATACCTAAGGGTACCCTAAAGGGCCCCTTTTTCACACTCAAATCTGGTTGAATAATGACTCAAAGTTATGTTATAAAAATAGGCCATGGGTGCACTACATTTTCAAGGAATTCATTTGTAAGGTTATGCTGCTACTATTCTCTTGGGGAATCCCCTTTTCTCATCAAGAGAATACTAGCACCATTCCATTGGAGCTATTCACCTCACCCTTTGAGTGAATTAGCTTGGGATTCTTTCACCATTTATTTCAAGTTCTCAATTTGTAAGAAGAGCTCAATATTGGGGGTCCAAGAGCCCTCACTTGGAGGAAGAAGGGACCCAAAGTCCCCCTTTCTCTTTGGTGTTTTCTTTTCACTAATAAAATCCTTTCCATTGGTGACATGAGTCTTGTTTGTTTCTTGTTCTTATGTCCTTATGCATTCTAGTTTAGTTGTTTTGTCATTCCTAGTTTAATTCTTAGTTTAGTATTTTATGTTTTATCCTTCTAACCCTTTCCTTTACTGCTGTGTTGCTTAGATAACCCAACTAATCTTGTAAGCACCTCTATTTTTCTCATCTAGGTGACAAAAGAGGCACAACAGATTGGAGACTCCACTAGGGAAAGGTATCAATTTCCTACCCCATTTGGGTTATTTTATCTCTTCTTTCTATTTATTTAACCTGTAGGTACCATAACTGACCCAAGTTGACCTGCAAAACATCCAATTCAAGGATGAGTTGAGAGAATTCCATTTAGAATTTTCTTCATGGCCGTGTGACAGTTGTGCGTGGTTTTATTGGCCCACAGTCGCACATCGTTTGCACGTGCGCCAAAATCACTGTATTACTCAGTGCCTTATGTGCACCTGTGCCCAAAATTCTTTTTCAGTTCATGCATTGGTGCTGAGAGTGCTTCTATCTAGTCTAAGACCCGCGCATCTGTGCAGAAAAATACACATGGTAAGATTTTTTATGATCTATTGAAGGCCCATAGCCTTCTTGAAGATGATTCCATGCATGTTGTAATCTTCACCACACTTACCTTCCCTCTCATATAAGGGGATTAGTCAAAACACATAGGCACTTAGGGGTTAAAAATCATTATTTTTCCTCTTTTTGCTTTTTATTTTTCCACATGGATGGCTTGCTTTGACTAAAAAATAAGTTGGAATCATTCTACATCACATGTAAAACTTGCATTGGGACCAAAAATTGGATATCGATCGTTGAGTATGCTCTTCTCTCACGCTTCAAAGTGATCTTGAGAATCAGAAAGAGGCTAAGGGACAATTTCATCTCCTTTTAAAAGACAAAATCTTTAGGAGAGAAAAACAACCCCCTTGGGACTCCTCTTAGTTTATTTTTCAAACACATCTTAAGATTGTAAGGGCCCATACATGCCCACATGCTACAAAGATAGGATAGTTTTGAAATTTTCTTTCTTAGATTAACTCACTAGGGAAGATTAAAGGTTTTGTAAAGGGCCCATACATGCCCACATGTTCACAATCTAGGATAGTTTCAAAGCTTTCCTAGATCAAATCAGATTAGGGAGTTAAAGGAATAGTAAAGGACCCACATGTCCACATGCTAGCTTCTTAGGGACTTTTGAATTCTGCAAGGTTGTACCAATGACATTTAGTTAATTAGGTAATCAAAGACTTGTAAGGACCAAGCGAATTCCACATGCAGCAAGGTGACACCTAATTCATTAAAAAATTGGCATACTTTCACTCATTCACACACAAAAGTCACTTCTCACTCACATAGTTTTCATCTCGAAACATGGAGGTTGAAGTAAGTTTCCTCCAAAGGGATTCCGAAACACCCCACCCTTTTCTTGATGAAACTATCCAATCCCACTTAATTTCTACGAGATTGGCTCACACCCCCAATCTCTCAAACAACCACATCTAAATTTTTTCTAAAAACTCAATAAGTTTTCCTCCATAGGAGGTGCTAAAAGAAATCTTTTAGTCTAGGTAGGATTTCAGGGATAGGCATCCAAATAACTCCCCGTTATTTGGTTCTCACATTTTCAAAATAATAGAAGTTGTCAAATAGGGAACTTTAAATCCTCCAAGTCAAGTGTTCCTAACACCATAAGGCAGGGAGATACCCGTGAAGGGTTGAAGGCCGAGGTACGGTTGTTCTGTGCGTCTCCCCTTGAGGCACCCACCTCTTGGATGGGATCCATCTTGTGACCCATTTCTTAGGCTGAAAATATAAATGTCTCACTTTGATTGAGGTACCTAGTGAACAAATTTTAGGACATCTACCCAGGTGGTAATTGTGGGATGCAATTGCACCTTGATCAGATTTTTTGAGGCTATTAGGAAATATCACTAGTTCTTTCAGGATATGCCCCGTCTACCCCTCATTATAACTGATTTCTTCATCCTTCAATAGTTTCTCTTTCGGTGGCTTCAGAACCCACTGTCGAGTGATATTGGAAGGTCCAGTGCTATTTTGAGAGGAAGGACATTACATCTTTTAGGACACGGGCATTTGTTTTCTTTGTTCCCCCATGCGGAAAAAATACACCTATCCACATATATGCTTCTTTATCCAAACAATTTATGTATGATGCCATTCTGATTACATATGATTTGGATATATATTGTGTAGGTTCAAAAATTGCAGCAAAGGCTCTTGTTTATTTATTTTCTCTCACCACCATTCACACACATTCACTCAGCTAGTTGGACATCATAGGGGACCCATAGAACTCCCTTCATTCCAGACGCTTGCTAAATCTCCCTCCTATTCTAGGGGGAGTTCCTAGTCTTGACAACTCATCAACTCCACCTTCTCACACCCCTGTGAGTGCCACTATCTTGGGATCAATGTTGCTTGGTTCACCTTACTTGGGTCCAATTCCCAAGGTCCACCTTCCACTCGCTCTCCTTTACACGGAAGCGGAGGACCAAATTCTTCTCAAGGGGGAAGTACAAACCCACCTAGTCCCCTTCAAAGGTCAGGTACTCAGAAAACTCGCACCATGGCTGGAACTAACCCTCAACTACCACTCCATATGCCATATTTGGCTTCTCTCAACATACCAGATCTAAGAAAACTCACCAATGATCCTATATTGCATGACCCCACATGACCTGCAATGCCTACCAAACTACCTTCAGACATCCCCAAGTTTGAAGGGAAGGCATGGGATGACCCTGCCAACCATGTCATGACTTTTCACTTATGGTTCTCTTCCAACAACATTATGGATGATTCCATCTGACTACGATTATTTCAACGCACACTTATTGGCCCATCAACCAAGTGGTATGTAGGCAAAAAATCAGGGTCCCATGTGAATTTTGAGTCTTTGGCCAAAGCATTTTTGACTTTCTTTCAATTACCAATCCATCATGACAATGGTCTTGAACTACTCTCTGATTTTAAACAAACCTCAAACACACATATTTCTGATCACATTCACGAGTGGCATCGACGACGTAGTTTGTGCAAAGCATAAACCACCAAACAACAATGCCTTGATTGGTTTCTCAGATCACTTGTCTCACTCCTCAGTAAAGATTTGGCTTATACCTTCCCTCAATCAGAAGAAGAAGCCATCAGTAAGGCTCAAAAATATGACCTCATCTATTCACAATCAGGATAATTGTACACCATACTACCTGATCTCCCAAGACCCGTGCCCTTTGGCCAAGACAAACCTGGGATGTCTCACTCAATAGACAGATTGACTGGTAACACCACACATCACCATCCACAGCCTCAACAACCACCCATGTATGGAACACCCCAATATCCTCTGGCATATGGAGGAATCCATTATTATCCCCCTCCTCCTTATCAACAACCATACCTTGTTTCCCTACCTCCACCCACAAGTGGACCCCCGCCAACACCCATAATACACCCACCTACCCAACCAAGTGTTGGTACTCCTTCTACCTCAACCTATACCCTAAGCACTAGCGAAAGTGGCATGCCTTCCTATGTACCTTATGAAAAATTGCCACAACACAACCTGTACTTTCCATTTCCGGGCCCTCCATAGCCCATGGCTCCACCACAAGGACACCCACATGCTGGGGTTAATTTTGTTCAGACTTCTCCCATTCAACAATATCAAAATTTTGAACAAATGAACATGCAAAATCCATCCCATCAATCGAACAATTCCATAAAAAAAGGAAGAAACCGAAACAATAATAATCCTGGACCAGGAGGAAACCAGAACCAACCCCAGCAGAACCAGTCTGCCGGGGGCAACCAAAACCAGGGGAATCAAAACCCCCAAGGGGGAAACAACAACAAACTCCAGGGAAGGAACAACAAAAATATTAGGACCACCTTCCCTTGTGCCCTTTGCAGTGAATTTGGTCACTATACTCACCATTTCCCCCAAATCGCTGAATTTAAATGGATGAAAGACTCTGTGAATGGACCACGTCCCTCAGCACCACCTACCCCTCCACAGGCCCCACAACTATATGTGAAATAACCACCCCTAGCCATGCTACAAAACCCCATCCCACACCAAGGGGTGATATATACCCAACTAGACATGCAGCCTACCCCACCACAATTGGGACCATATCCCAATATGGGCACCTCTATCGATCACACTATCCTCTTTACCAGTGAGGGAGAAGTCCTTCTGCAAACTCACAATCGTCAATATAGCACACCCCCTGAATTTTCTCCCACCACCTCGGAAGCAATTCCAGTCACAACTAGACCCCCTTTCATGATTCCTCACCCTAATACTGAAACCCCCCTTCGTATTCCTCACATCCCATTGCACAAGAATGTACACAATCCTCAGGCTAGGGCAACTCATCATTACAGTTTGGTTGATGACTTGGCATAATATCCGGATGCCATGTTAGTATTAGAAGTCCTTCAAACTTGTCCCACCCAGTGAAAGTCCTTAATTTCTTCCCTGGGAGCAATCAACCCTGCTAATACCCGACTCATCACATTTGATCTCGACAATGGAGAACCTCACCTCCCTGCTCTTATTGATTTTCAAATCTCTGTAAAAATTCAGAACATTATAGTTCATTGGTGCATCATTGATGAAGGCGCATCCACTTATATCATGTCCAAATCCATATGGTAGAAAATTGGTTCCCCCGAACTCATACCAGATGCCATTACCTTAAGAGCTTACGATGGCAGCCCCTCATCCATCGAAGGACTCTTCCAAAATGTCCTCATCAAGCTTAGGGAAAAATTGTTCTGATTAACATTGAGGTTATCGATGCCCCGCTCGACTACAATATCTTGTTTGGTTGTAGCTACATGTATGCTATGAAGGCTGTCACCTCTTCTGTGCTCTGAACCATGATGTTTCCCCATAATGGAAAGATCATTATCATCGATCAAGTATCACACTAGGAGCCTAACCCTTCATCCAACATCGATAACATCCTCCCTTTCATCAACACTAATCCTAATGCCTATCCACTCATTGAGATGGCCCCCAAAATCTTCAAAGACCCATCCTTGCTAGGGACATACCACAGAGCACCACCGCTCCTCCAACCCTCAACACAAGTATGTGTCGTATCCTCCAATGGAATGAAAACTGAAGATAACCCCCCTCCCACCGAGTTCTCTTTCATCCCTGACATCCCACTAGTCACACAACTTATCCCTCAAGAATCCCCTAGAACTAATTCAGCTCGACCCATTCCTAATCTTCCCCAGGGCCATATCCTGGTTTGGGAAACAGTCCCTCAAGCCATTACCCAAATCCCTTTCTTTTACTCCCCACCAGGTGTATAAGCTTTCCAGGTAGCTGCAACACTTACCCTTCCTAATATGGTGCTGGAAATCCCAGTTTGGTATCTACATCTACCTGAGATGGTCCCTCAACCATCCCTTCCTCCCCAACAGAAGGAGTCCCGATGCAGATTCCCATACTCACTCCCACCATTCCACCTACACCCCCACTCACTAACCCCTTGCTACAAGTGGGGGTAGGTGAAAGAAGAAGGATCCCACAACTCCACTTCCCCCATGCATCCAACCTCCTTGCACGCTATGTGAGAAATATAGACACCCCACTAACACATGTCCATATCTCCCCAAGTTACGTAATCTCATTCAACTCCCTCGAGCACCACCACCGCTCGTCGCTTCCTCCAGTATTTTTGCTATCTCATAGAACACAAGTAATAAAAGGTTGCAGACCAAATTCACATGTGCCATATGTTCAGAGTACTACCACTATACTCATCATTGCCCCACCCTACCTTAGTTTTGACAGACACTCACAATAGTACAAAAGAGTTTTCAACAAAACCCCTCTACCTCCATGTCGTCAAGTACCCAAAACATTGACATCCATTATGTCACCACTTCAGTCAATGAATGTATGAGGTGTCCTTTCACCCTATGTGAATCACTTGATCATTTTACATATCAATGTCCCATGATCATCGAATATAGGCATCGCCAAATGGCCCTTATTCAAAATCCTACATCCCCTCCAGTGCCAGCAGAATCAATGATTACCCCTACTCCATCTCCAGAGGTTATTCACAACCTTTCTCTTGAACCTGAGGCACTCTCTACTCCCCCATGGTTCTTGGATGAATTGTATGAGGATTTACCCCTAAATCCCCCTAATTCCCCTGTTCATTTCCCCATGGAAAGTTTATGCCCAACTACCATTTTTAACCCTCAGTATCTCGATATTTGGTTTATGTCGAGTGAACCATCACAATCTCCTTGCATCACCCCCCCTACTCCTTCATCGCCAGACGACAATCACACAGTGACATTCACCAATGTGACTCTTCTGGATCCCTTGTATTCCCAACAATTCCACTGTGATGAGGACATACTTAAGGAATTAACCACCCCCGACTGCCCATGGGATGTGCTACACCCAAGATCAATCTTATTTTCACAGGAAGCATTTCCCCCTCCTAACCAACACCCCATATACACCGTCGAAACCAAGGATTTTATCCCATCAGGGAATATCGACTGGTTCAACAACCCTATCCTTGCTCTTGATGCTTTTGAAGAAGGCAATATGGACAACATTTCCCCTACCATCAAAATTGATATTTCCATCACAAATGGAGTCATCGAGGAAATCACTATTGGCGCCCGCATGCACTCCTGCAGAAATTACAACTTACAAAGCTCTCTTTCAGAAATACTGGGACATTTTTGCCTAGTCATACATGGAAATGCCCAGACTTGACCCCTCTATTATCGAACATCATATCGACACTTGGCCTGATATCACACCAATCCTCAAAAAACAATGACCGCTATACCCATCCAAAGTCGTGGCCATCAAGGATGAGATTGATAAATTATGTGCCGTCGGACTTCATTTACCCCATCGCCTATACATCATGGGTCTCCAACCCCATCCTTGTTAACAAAAAACAGGGCACTATTCATGTCTGTATGGATTTTYGTGACCTCAATCAYGCCTRTCCCAAAGACAACTTTCCCATGCSCTTTATTGATCAAATTATCGATGATTGTGCCRATCACGAGGCGTTGTCCTTCATGGACAGTTTCTCTGGCTACAACCAAATCCAAATTCACCCAGCTGATCAGTACAAAACCGCGTTCACTACCCCCTGGGGTACTTTCACATATTGTGTCATGCTTTTTGGCCTCAAGAACGCTGGAGTGACATTCCAACGGGTCATGACATACATATTTCATGATCTCTCTCATATCATCCTCGCATATTTGGATGACCTCACCGCTCTATCCAAGAAACACACTCAACATCTCAATAATCTACAAATCATCTTCCAAAGGTGTCGACAGTACAATATCCGCTTGAACCCCCTCAAGTGCATCTTCTGTGTCACTACTGGGTGCCTCCTTGGGTTCATCATTTCCTAATGTGACATTACCATGGACCCTCTCAAAGTTCAAGCCATCACAGAAATTCCCCCTCCTTAGAATTTATGCCAACTACAAAGCCTACAAGGCAAAGATAACTTTTTACGACGCTTTGTCCCAAACTATGCCACTCGAGCACATAGTTTCCTTTTCTTACTATGCCACGACATCCCATTCCACTGGTATGACCATGCCCAAAACTCTTTCAATGACCTTAAAACGACACTGTCCAACTCCCCTTTGATTAGTGTTGTGAGGGAAATCCCCTTATAGAATAGCAAATAGGGTTATCTTATGCATGCAGATATGACCAAAAGAAATCTACTTTCTACCTTCGTCCCTGGACTTAAACCCCATTCCTTTTCATAAAATACATGGTTAGACCAACATACCTTGTTTTGGATGTTTGATGTCGACCCCCCTTCACGCTTGATCGCTTGTTGGAAGCTATCCTCTCAAGACTAACCTACATACAAAACAAGCAACAAACTACACATGCATTTTACCTATAGACTAATGGTTTAGAGATTCAAATGAATATCTACTGAACTATGAAGAACTCATATAGTGGGACGGGAAAATTGTTTCTTTATTATTAACTTTAATGAATCAACTTACAACGTCGAGACCGGCCACTGCTCCACGAATCCTGATCCTAGGCTCCTCTTCAAATGTCCCCCAACTTCTTTGCTTTGTATCTTTTTTTGCACAAGGATGGCTAAAGGGTTGGGACAATGGGAATATGCAATTGGGCAGAGTTTATTTACTCTATTTTTTCCTCCTTCCAAATGGGACCCCTATCCCTTCTTTTATAGGCTAGAAGAAGCTAGGTATTTGGACGAACCCTCGGCCATGCATCACCAGGATTTTCAGTTAACTCACCCAAAGCTGTGTGTTCCGTTGGCAAATTTCCTTTTTTCATGCTTTTGTCGGTCCACGCGGGTTGTTTTAGGTTAGCTAGCATGTACATGCGTGTAGTAATGGAGTAGGGCGCGTGGGCCCTTATAAAAGAGGTTTTTCTAAGAGCTGTTCAATAGTGCTTTGGCAAAGAAGGGATCTGAGATGGCCTGATAACAGGTAAGCATGTATGGTGAAAATTAGGGTTATAACAGATGCCCCCTAATGTGTGAGGTCAGAAGAGCATCTGATGGCCTAAATACACTACCAATATTTACCGATGTGCCGAACAAGTGAGCCCAGGGACCAGGAACTGGGAGGCAACATCTGCAAAATAACAAATGTCTCACCGAGGCGGGCATACCCATTCTCGGGATAAAATAGAATCATGGCTACCGATCAAATACACTGTATATCCATGTCAAATAACTATATAAAGTGTAGCCATGAACAATACATAACGAAGCTACATCTCGAAATAAAAATGATATACATATAGAGTATCCATATTCTAGAAGCTGATACGGTCTGATGGCTAGAGATGATATCTTCAGAGCTCGAGAAACAACTTCAAAATCTTCAAAACTCAAGGTAGGAGTGTATGACTTCACTACCCATAGGTGTTCAATGACTCGTCAGTCATGGACTAGATAATCTTGATGATCAGACTGAAGGCTTCATTGATTTCGAACAAGGACTTGATTGGACATTCAGGATGGCCGGGTATGATGGAAAGAGACAAATTACAGAGGGGCCAACTCAGGCTTGGTAGAAACTTCCCTTGGACAACATCACAACAAATGATGAGACTTAGGCAGCATGACATTAATGATAAGTTTACGAAGCAGGAGGAAACACAAACTCTCCATATGTTTGGAAGAATAACCAAATGGAGGAGAACACAACTCTATGTAGTGAGAACAACTTCCTAAGGTCGTACTACATCCCAAATCTTGACGGACAAACAGACAAATGTGCTTTATCCAAGGGTGACTCATTATGCTACCAATAAAGAAAATACTTTTCCCTTCCTCTTTTTGGGGTATATTTGATTTTTTTTTTTGTTGTCTTTTTCAATAATTTTGGAAAAAAGAATAAAGGAATGTTACGTTACAATGGAGGAACGAGTGTGACAAACATACAATATCAAGGCACAAGGAAAAGACTGATGTTCAAAATAATGATACTCAGGAAAAATCCTCCGTGGGCCAAGGGTGTTAAGACGCAGAAGCAAAGTGATACAAGGCTGGCGTATAAGGTATGCAAATGTGGTTAACAAAACACACAATGGTAATGTCCTTCGATGTTAGTTTAACGAGCCCATAGAAGGTAAGCTCGGTGTTTTTTCATATTTAGAGAGTTTGAAAAATCATAAAAGGAGACTCCATTGGGGTACCTTTTTTGAAGATAGTCTAGTTGGTTCGAAAAAGCGATAAACTAGCACCGACAAGACGTCTATTCAAAACCATATTAATGAGTGTGATAAGGACAAGATCACTCGACCATTTTTTCATTTTTAAGGAGTCTGAAAAAAGATTAACTATGGACTCCATCAGGCATGTTCTTCTAGACCAGTTTAACGAGTGTGAAAGAATAAGGTCACTTGACAATCTTTTCAATTTTAGGGAGTCTGAAAAGAGCGTAACTATGGACTCCGTGGGGGTTCTTTCTTCGTAAGTTTAGTCCCTCAGGCCTGAAAAAGGAATAAAATTATACCTGAGAGTACTCTTCTAGAGAACTGAAGTTCCATAGAGTTTACCTTTTTTCATACAATTGACCGTCCGGACCAAAAAAGGGGTAAACTACCATCGAACAAACATGACTTCAAATTGCATTTTAATGAGCGTGAAAGGCCACAAGATCGCTCGACAATATTTTCATGTTTAGAGGGTTTGAAACGGGATTAAAAGAAGACCCGTTATGTCTTTTGGGAGTCATGAGGGTGAGGTCAAGAGTGAGAATGAATCATGCAAATGAGGTTCAAACTTGTAATAAGGAAAAACTACAAGGACTCCCGAGCCTACGGTGATTAAAGACAACATACATACCATAATGCAACTAGGATCTACCTAGGGCATCCATGTTCTGGTAAGCTCTACCACCAAGTTGCGACACTTCTAAAGCAACTATGATGGTTTCGTGTCACAACCTGATGGGATCGATCCTATAGCCAAGGAAAATGAAAAAAAGGTACAAAAGTCAGGGTAGAAACCTAACCTATATGCTCAAGTTGATCCTCGAATTTTTTTTCACTAACAGTCGAAAATTACTCAAAACTCAAAAAAAAAAAAATGTCCCAATACCCGATCATATCCCTCCTATGCAACTCCTGAATCACCCTAAATGATTTTTGGTATAAATAAAATGATAAGGGAGGCCAAAAAAGCGACAAAAAGAGGCCAAAAAGTCTATAAATAGAAGTTGGAAGCTCATTATCACCATTGCTGATTTGGAAATTGACTCTGGAGCCAAAAGACCCCCTTTTTCAAAAATGGTGATTCCGGGAGCTACAGTGGACGAAACGAACTTCTGTCTGGACCATGTAAGTACAAACTCCCTTCTCTTGCATTTTAAGTCTTTATTTTTTTATTGGGTTTCATTTTTTAGGGGGGCGTCGACCTTTAAAGGGTCGGCACTATGTCTACGCATGCTGTCTCTAGACAGGCCGCGTGTACATTCGGGAAAAGTAAACTCTGCACACGTGTACACGCGACTGTCACCAGGGAAACACACGTGGACCCCCCTTATGGAATGAAAAAGGCATAAAAAGAAAGGGTTAACCCTCCTAAACCTTGGTGTTTTGCAGGATGTATGTCCATTGGAGAGAAAGAGAGCATGAAGAGGTGAATGAGTTGGTCGAGGAAGACCCCAATGCTATGGCTACTTTGATGCAATGTGGGTTACTCAAGTTTTTCCTATGTCCTTTCATGCGGGCACAACCTAGGCTACTGAATGCCTTGGTTGACTACTGGCATCCGGATGCAGAAGCATTCATGTTAGAGGGGCAGTCACTGGTGCCCATGGTTGAGGACATTTACTTTTTGATTGGCCTCTCCAGGAGAGGGGAGCCAATCAATTTCTGGACTTTTTCTTCGGGGCCACATAACATAGCGGAACTGATAGGTCTATACTTTGCAGATGATATAGACCGCTCGAGCATGCAGGTGCCCATAAGAAAGATCACTAACTTATCGCTACAAGCGATAGTATTGCTTATTGGGCAAATTACTGGTTCTACAGCTCTACATTAGGCGTCCCATGCATAGATGAACTGTGTAGTCCAATGCTTAAATGCACAAGTTTTTTATTGGAGTACCACAATGCTTGAGTGTATGAAAAGACAACTGACAGATTGCCATTTGCGAACACATAGGAACTTTGGGTTTGGGACCATTCTGTGTTCATTCTTTTTTGAGAGAGTTCTGAGTTTTAGTCCTCGAGTAGTGGTACGAGGACATCAGGCCTCTCTTCCTACTGTGTGTATATGGGTAGTATTACTGCCACGACAGGGTGGCGGAAGGACCGATAAGTCCTTCGATGATGACTTCTTTGCGTGGCTGTCATGACAGATCCCGGTTATAGAGAATTACCCCTATGCCGGGATTGATTTCTTGAGAGACCATGAGATACTGGTACCTCCTGGTGAGGAGCGAGGGGAGATGAGTAAGTCTCCACCTTTGTAGTTTTTTTTGTTTTAAACATATGTAAATTTTATGTTGTTTTGTTATATATATCATGTTTTTGTTATTCCAGAGTATTTGACGGATATGTGTTCATTGTGTGCAGATGTGGGACCAGTGCGACCCACTGACTATGCGAGGAACAAGCATCATCCTTGGCCAGGGGCCGCACCTACTTCCGTAGGGGGACCAGCAGTAGCAGGAGATCTTCTAGCTGAGGAGGCTGAGAGGGTATTGAGACGAGTCGAGCGTAAATTTATTGCGCTCACTCACATGGTCCCGATGGTAGAGATTGAGGACCTGCCACCATTTATGTAGCCTCACGTAGTGGGGGTACCACGGACGTGGGTCTGATTGTTTTGGCGTTTATCCAACGCTGTGGACCAGTATAACAGGGCCCACAGACCCTGACTTTAGCTAGACATTTTGATGTGCCACGAACACTACTTGTATATATTTTTTGAAGGCATTATCCCTGTGACTCATTATTGGTCCTATTTTTGAGGCGCTTGCATCCATTGGTGTACTCTAGTTACTTTATGATATTATATATGTTTTTTTTTATATTTTGTGTCTTATGGATCATGTGTGCAAAAAATGTATTGACATGTTTATGTGAATGTGCTTTCATATGTGTGAAAGATGCCAATCTAAAATTTGATTAGCTAGAGTATCTATAACTTGGTTTAATATCCTAGGAACATGAACATATGTAATATAATCAAAGTTTTGTTCTAAGAGATGTACCCTAAGGAATCGTTGGTGTAAAGTTGGATCATGAACCTGGTATACTCTTTTTAACTGAGACACAACCAGTTGAGCATCGAGATAGACCCAGAGATGAGAGATACCCAATGACAAAGTGTCACGAAGCAACTCAATAGCTGCACTATACTCGGTGACATTATTTGTGGTGTCACCTAAGCATATACCTCCGGAAGATAATAACTGGCCTTGAGGTGTAAAGATTACCCAAGCTGCGGTGGCAAGCCTCTGAGTGTGCCGACTAGCACCATCTGCATACCCAACGAACACCTCGAAATCACTTGACATCTGCCATAGTGATGAAAGATAACATCAACGACACGTCCATAACACTAAAAGAAACTAAAAAGTAATAGCACTAAGACTATACATATGTTACAAAAAGTTACCCACAATGACCTACCTATGAGTAATACTTCTTTAGGTAGAACCCATTTCTATGCTCTGCCAAAGCATTCCCTTCAAAATCAACCAGACGATAAGTGCCCTTTTTTAAAACCTCTTTTATGATGAAAGGTCCAAACCACATGGGTTTGAATTTTCCTGCCCCTAGGGGGTCCTTATCTTGGTCATAGACCAGGAAAAAGTCACCTTCAGAGAAAATCCAAGGACGAACGGACCTATCATATTGACACTTGACCTTATGTTTGTGAGCCTCATTGGCCAGGGCCACATCACGATGCTACTCATTGAGCTGCTCAAGGTATACTAACCGTTCTTCAAGTGGAGAAGTGTCTAACAGTAATTGTACTGCCAATTTTAGAGATAGGATCTGACATTCAATGGGAAAGACTGCCTCCAGCCCATAAACGAGTTGAAAAGATGAGAAACTAGTTGCAGTCTTAATAGATGTTCGGTAAGCCCATAATGTTGAGTATAACATCAAATGCCAATTTGACTTGGCTGAGTTGATAGTTCACTGTAGAATAGTCTTGAGAGTTTTGTTTACAGCTTCCACTTGCCCATTTGCTTGGGGGTAGTAGGGTGATGAATGTTCTGAAAGTGACTACCATGGTCAGTGAAAATATCTCTTGGGATGCCAATCCTTGCTATTATTTGGTTGAATAAAAAGAGAGCTGCAGTTTCTCCATCATCTTTAAATGTTGGCATAGCTTCAACCCACTTTGTAAAGTAGTCTACAACTACGATGATATAGCGGTGCCCCCTTGCTGAAGGAGGGTTGCATGTAGTGTAATCAATCCCCCACTTGGTGAAGGGACCAACTGTGATGACAGGAAACATGGGATCAGGATGTGCCCTCATCTTCCGAGAGAAGATTTGGCATGGATGGCACTTCTTGACCGATTCGATACAATCTTTGATAAGTGTTGGCCAAAAGTAACCTACTCGTAGAATCTTTTGGGATGTTTCCTACCCAGAAAAATGACCACCACAAGCTTCAGTATGGAAATCGTTAAGCACTATTAATGCTTCTTTGTGAGTGAGAGATTGACATAGGATGCAGTCTACACCTCTCCGATACAATGTATCATTGAGTATGAGATAATTCTTAGCCTGATGGAGTATGCGTCGATGCTCATTACGAGAAGCAATGGTGCGGCACTTCAAAGTATGGAGATAGATAAGTATATCTTCGTACCAGGGATCCAAAGAGGTGATCAAAAATATATCTCCTCTGATCGGTGACTCTTCAGGCAAAAGATCACTTGACTCAACCAGAAGCTCCAAAATAAGTTCTGCGAAGACCAGTGACTTTTTGGACTTTCCTGAAACAAAATTTAAGTCAAACTCTTGGAGGATGACTATCCATCTACTGATTTTTCTGCCTATTACCCATCAAGTCAACATGTACTGAAATGGATTCACGACAGCAATGACGGTGGTCTTGCAAAACATAACATAATGATAGAACCGTTGAACAACATGGACTGTTGCCAATGCGAGTTTTTCGATATGATAATAATTGAGTTCTGCTCCTATGAGGCCACAGCTCAGGTAATAGATGACATATTTTGAGAGAAAGTCATCCTCCTGAGCTAAGACCATGCCTATGGTTGACTCTGCTGTAGCCAGATATAATAAGAAATCCTTGTTATAGTTAGGTGGAAGAAGCAGAGGGGCAGTTGTGAGTGCATGTTTCAATGCGGTGAAAGAGCGTTGAGTGGCATCATCCCAATAAAAAGGAATGCCTTTTTTAACTAAGCGCATAAATCCCTTGGTGATCTCGGCATAGTTAGCGATAAAGCATCTTAGAAAATTCGCCTTGCCTTGTAGACTCTGAAGTTGAATGATTGTGTGNTGGGGGGGGGGGGTAACTGAATTATTGCCTCAACCTTGAGAGGATCGACCATGATCCCTATTGTTGACACTATGAAACCTAACAATCATCCTAATGTTATGTAGAAGCTGCACTTGTTTGGATTCAAGCGAATCCGAAAGTAGCGACAATTTCGAAGATAAGTTAGAGGTGTGTGGGATGATCCGTTCTCTTGCAAGATCAAAATGCTAAATCATCTAAATAAGCCTCAACTATATGCTTGGGGTCATGAAAAGAAAAAGACATGGCCCACTGAAAAGTTGTTCCAACATTTTTAAGACCAAAAGGCATCTTACGATATGCGAATGTACCCCATAGATAGATAAATGCCATTTTGTGCTGGTCCTCGGGTTTGATTTGTATTTAATTATATCCTGAAAAACCATCCATGAAAGAAAAAGCCTCTCAACCTGCACATTCATCAATGATCTGGTCGATGAAAGGTGTGGGAAAATTATCTTTGGGGTGGGCCTTGTTCAAATCATGGAAGTCGGTACATACACGAATCGTGCCTTGTCAAATGGATAGGATAGATAAAACCGGCTCTTAGCAATTTATCAACCTCAACCTTAATGGCTGCTGCTTTCTTGGGGTTAACTGGGTGAAGCTTTTGCCGGAGAGGCTTGGCATATGGAGACATTGTGATTTCATGTTCAACTATTTTTGGATCGATGCCTGGCATTTCCTCATAAGATCAGGAAAAAACGTCATGGAATTATTTAAACATATCTGTATAGAGTTGAATCTCTCTGAGGGAGTAGTCAGCTCCGACGAAAACATTCTCCACGATGCCAGGGTTTCGGGAGATATTGATCGGTATGGTTTCAGCGATGGTTTCCATATTACCCTCAGCATAAACTTTGTGGGTAGCTAAGAGATTAATAGGACAAGACCAATCTCCCATCATAGTCATAGTGAATTCTCCCGCTTCAATTCGGCTTAACTCTGTGTAATGTCCCCCACCTCTTAGGGAGGTGATGAGGAGACTCAGTGGACTGGGAACCCCCGCTAGGTCATAGTCTCACACTGAGGGGGGAGGTCAACTAGATTAAAGTGATATTTTTTAATTTGACTTGAGAAAGAGAAAGGATAAAAGGAGGAAAAGATAACTCAATAGAAGAATAGAAGTTAACCCTGGGAGTTAACTAAACGACGAAACCTGAAAAATCTCAACCTTACGGTGATTGGATAAAAACTTGATATCACCTTGCGGGGGTGGGTAATCGAAGGTACCCATCAAAGATGGGCACAAACCAACCCCTACGTTAACGACATTTGGTTGAGGATTATTAATCATCGGGACCGTGGATTCCCCCAATGTAGGGTCAGGTCTGGAGAAAGAAAATTGATTGATGGTCACTATCCAGACCTCGTGTGGAAACAACAAGACTTGAAAAACTGTAGCAACCACAACTTGCATGGAATAAGTCCAAATCCTTTCTAACAAAAAGTTATAGTCGAGGGGAGAATCAACTACCTCTACTTCGACACACACGGTCTTTCCTCCTAGCTGCATGGGAAAAGAAGGAAGGATACAAGGTGGTCAGAATGAATGACTGTTGAATGCGGTGAGGAGAGTAGGTGATAGAGACAAAACAGGCTGGCCAATGGCCTTCCAACATGCCAACAACATAACGCATGTCAAGGCTCCCTCATCAACCACTGTGCAGAAGATATTTTGAGTAAAAGTTTTCGTGGAATAAGCCACTACTATCTGAAACGCTACGTGGTAAGGAAGATGAGGTTTTAAGTCAGTTTTATCTAGCATGATTGTACCTGGATTACAAGTCTCAGTAGATCCTAAAGCAGTTAACAAGGCTTTCCTCTGGGAAGGGAAACTTTGGAGGACCTCCAAAGCGGACATCGCACAAGGGGTTTGTGATAAATTTTCCACCACAGAGTAGTTCTGGGCGGCCCTTGCGTTTGGGTTGTGAGAAGATTTTTTGAATGCACCTTTGGGGATGCGTGTCATTGTTTCACCCAATGTCTTCTCAATCTGTAAAGGAAGATATGGGAGTTCGGCTTCTTTGCCCTTCTCAGAAGTGCTTGGTTTACTATAGTCATGCACTCTAGTCGATATAAAAGCATCACCCCTCACCATATAGACGTTCACAGATGTAAGGTTGTTCAAAGATGGAGAGGGTTCTTGGCTGCCCCCTTCTATGATTTCAGAGGCTTGGGTTAGATTTTTCCCATGTTGAAATGGATTGGTCAACACAACAGGCTGTTGCTGCGTCAAAAAATTTTGGGCTTTTGCAAGCCAAGGACATAGATGGGTTGAGTGGTCTTCCACGCACAAGTTGCATCGATACCTCGCCTTCCATTTATCAGTGTTGTCCCTGCCAACATTATTGGTAGGTTTTTTATCCCCCTTACCCTTGTTTCGTTGTTTTTTCTTTCCTTCGCGCTACTGGGTGGCCTTTGGGTTAGTCAATTGCACTGTGTGTACCTCTGATGTTTTGGTAGGGGGAGCAGCCAAAGTAGTAGTTTGGATGGCCGCTGTGTGTTGCA
>JASDQU010094942.1:6107-19159 GCA_032191745.1 Picea mariana | reverse complement strand
GGTTTTACTCTGTTTGAAACCAAGTATCACAAGGAATAAATTGTAGTTGCATCATAACTTAGGCATGATTCTGGTTTTACTCACCACATCATCGAGAAGCTTTTGATCCATGCTCTCTTTTAAGCATTCTATATAATATCATCCTTTGAAAATTCTTAAATTCGAAGCCTTACGAAATCGGATAAACAAGGTTTTGGAAAATGGAAAGTTATTTTCTTAATACATAGAAAATTACTATAATTTATAGTCTTATTTAATTTCTCTGTATTTTGATTCCCTTTTGGTCAAAGTTTAATTTGTAATTTGTACCACCTTACCCTTTGATGATGTTTCCATACTCATTTTCTTCACTTCTTAAATTAACTAGTCTGCATTTGTGGCTCAATCCAGGGTAATTGGAATGGTGATGGTGCTCACAATAACGACACGAGACAACAAAGATAAACACATTTTCATGCCAGTTATCATTCAAGGATGATGCTAGCAATAAATAATGTAATAAGAACCATACCCAATTGAACTATACACTTACTAATATTTGGTTTAATCTCTTTTGATTCTAGGGAATTGAAAATTGTAGTGTTTCTATTTGAATTGGTCATGCCATATAACATGAAGACAAAGGTTGATTCTATGTTTCTTTAATAGAAGAAATTCAACAAGCAAGCATCGATGTACCTTTGTTTTCAATGTCATTTCATCTTTAAATCATTAAACATAAAAATTAGTTAATCTAAAGAATGCCAATAATTTAACATTATAAAAAGTTTAAATATCAAATTATGCATTTATGAGGATGCACGTACATTGAACATAAAAATTAGTTAATCTAGAGAATGCCAATAATTTAACATTGTAAAAAGTTTAAATGTCAAATTATGCATTTATGAGGATGCACATACATTGAGAATAGAGGGACTCTATCAGTCTTAAATTTATGAGGATAGAGGGACTCTATCAGTCTTAACTTTTATTTCTATGAGCTTAAATGACAAACTTTAATTCTCTAAGGTGATGAATGTTTTAAAGCTAGTTGTAATGGTGGTATGGATATAAAAGTAGCTTTAACCATGAATGTGCTTCCATGTTCCTATATAGTAGAGGTTGCGTTTGGGTTTAGTACAATAAATTCAAGAAGGCATCTTGAGTAATTACTTATTATTATTATTATTATTTGTCAGTTTTGAATATGTGGTTTTATGTGATTTTTCATGTGTATATATATGTGCATAGTTATTTTGAGTAAATAAAGTTGGACAAGAAAATAACTTAGCTTTAATGTATATAATTCTTTATTTAAGCCATGTGACATTTAATATGTAGAAGATTGTCAAGAAGGACATTCCTATGGACATTTCTATGCTACAGGCTTCTAAAACATAAAAGAGCTTATATTAAAAATAATTTTGTCCTCTTCAAAACAAGTTACATTATTAACTTCAAAGTATTTTGCATTCCTTTCCTTGAAGTTAGAAAACATTGTTGTGATTTGCGTTGTAAGATATTGTACCATGTATGTTGTTGTGCAATCTTATATTGTGATATTTATAATATTGTAAGAATACGAATCAAAAAATATTATTTTATTAATGATAAATTAAATTTAGTTAGATCTCATTTTGCTAGTGTTCGACAACACAAGTATTCCAACATAGGACAAATACCTTCAGTAACCACTCACACAACTAGATCAAAGATCAATACATGGATATTTTGACGTGGTAAAACCCTTACGGAGAAACATCCACGACCCCAGCCAACGCGACCACTTGGAACAGTTTATTAATGCAAAAGAAAGAGATTACAGAGAGATTTTACAAGAGAGTTTCTCATAATCGATCATCGACAAATGACCCTCCATTCTCTTTAAATAGAGATCATGGACCAATCGAGTGTTAAGCCACAGAGTAATGTAACCATTAAGATCGAGGAGAATATGAACTGTCGGATCACTCTATGTCGGGAACATATCGTGATCGTCATATTTCCTAACTACAAATGCATGTTAATGCATACTAAAGAAACACACTAAGAAACACACTTTTACCTAACGACACATTAGACCAAGTAGATCTCAACTAACTCCTAAGTGTCTAAATATCCTAACATCCCCCCTTGAGCAGAACTTGGGATAGGATTGAAGGATTTACAATAGTGACACAATAGGAGAAGGAAGGAGGGATTATAGCCTATCCCCCCTTAATGACAACTTCCTGAATGCTTAACATAGATTGAAGTTTGGAAAACTTCGCTTCTGTAAGAGACTTTGTGAAAATGTCTGCAACTTGATCTTCTATAGGGAAAAAGAGCACTTCAATAACTTGATCATGAATGAGATTTTTGATGAAGTGCATGTGTAGCTCGATGTGTTTGTTGCACTGATGTTGAACTGGGTCTTTGGCGAGCTTGATGACACTTTGATTGTCGCACCAAAGGTTGGTCGGATGTTGCTGGTGGAATCCAAACTCTTAAAGGATTTGTCGAAGCCACAAGGCTTCCTAACTTGCATTTACATCGAAAAGAGAAGAGGTTCACTGGAACTATGAACGTGTCCGACATTGATTTGAAGGATCACTAACAAGATCATCAGCTGCTTCTCGTATTGAACAGACCCATCTAGGAAGTGGGGTTCAATGGACTTATCTGGAGGAAGGTGAGTAGGTGGAGGTGGATTTTCATCTTTACTGTCATCATCTCAAGAAGAAACCAGAATAGGAACAGAAGAAGGCACAAACGCTGAAGATGGATTACAGACCGAAGAAGGCACAATCATCAAATTAGGCTCGCAGACCAAGAGATTTTCATCAAATTTAACATCTCTTCTAATAATAATTTCATTAATGTGGTTGAAGAAGTCTGTAACCTTTGACATCTTCAGAATAACCAACAAATATACACTTCTCACTTTTAGGCTGCAATGCTTTCCTTTTCTCATCAGGAATGTGAGCCCAGCCCATGCTATATTGCCAAATACACAGAAGTGACTTACATCTGCGTTAATTTTAGTCCAAGCTTCTTTCGGTATTATATTTTTAAGAGCCTTTGTGGGAGTGCGATTTACTATGTAATTTGCACAGTTGATGGCTTCTGCCTAATACTTTAGACTTAATCCCTTAGATTGGATCATACAATTAGCTATTTTTTTTAATGTGTGGTTCTTTCTCTCAACAACACCATTTTGTTGTGGTGTATATGGAATAGTGTGTTGCATTTGGATGCCCTGTGTAGTGTAGTAACTTGTAAAATTATTGTTCACATATTTGCCTCCATTATTTGTTCTTAGCCTTTGAATTTGATGTCCATATTTCTTTTCTATAAGGGCCTTGTAAGCTAGAAACTTGTCAAAAACTTCGCTCTTAAGTTTTAGGAAGTAAACCCAAGTACGTCTAGAAAAATCATCAATGAAAGTTAAGAAATACTTGCACCTAGAAAAAGGAGGAGAAGAAAGTGGACCACAGAAGTCACTGTGAACAAACTGCAAAGTGCTTGAAGCGTGCCAATAGGCATGTTTGTCAAAACTGTCTCGATGATGTTTGTCGAGAACACAATCGACACAACCACCATCTCTGCATGAAACAAGAGAAAAACCAGTCACCATCTGTTGATTACATAGTTGCTACAATGAACGATAATTTAGATGACCAAACTGCTCATGCCAAATTTTGCTCAAGTCATTGCTATGAGAAACAAAAACTGATGGAAAAGATGATGATCTGAAGTTGTCAAACTTGTACAACCTGGTAATATCATTAACAATTCCAGTTGTAAGAACATGTTGAGGATCTTTTAGATCCTTGATTACAACTTGGTGAGGTGAAAATTCTACAGTTTTACCTTCACCTGAATGAGTGATTTGATATACTAATAGAAAGTTACAGGAAAGACTTGGAACACATAATACATCATTGAAATGACCATTATCTACATGAACTGTTCCAGATCCTACAACACTAAGAGATCTATCATCACCAACAAATATTTTCTTGGTGTTACATTCATTTAGAGTAAAAAATATGGCTTTCTCCTTAGCCATACGATAAGATGCTCCATAATCAATAAACCACTCATCATAAGAAGAAGTAGAAGTTGCATTGAAAGAGAAACTAGAAGCAGAAAGTGCATATCCATGAGAAAAAGAAGAAGAAGTAGAATCAATACTGATGTTGTGCTTCTTCATCGCTGCTTCTAAAGATGCAATCTTTTTGAAACATTTGGACTCATCATGACCATCTTTCCCACAAAAGTTGCAATGTTTGCCATTCTTCTTATTTTTAGATTTTATTCATTTTTCACCAATAGGAGTTGAAGTTGTTTGAGTGGGTTTGAGACCCTTGTTTTGCTTGTTGTTGTGACGAGAATGTTGCTTCTTGGGATTCTTGGGTTTATCTTTTTGTTGGGCTACTAAGGCTTTGTTTGAGGTACATGCAGTGCTGATCACTACAAGTTGTACACACTTATTTTGCTCTCTAATCAAAGCATCACAAAAGGACTCAAGAGTGGGTTTTTGATAATCTTTCCCTATAGACTCTCTCATGGCATAAAAGTAGATACAAACGCATAATATGCACTACCTAGCATAGAAAGAATAATATAGATGCAATGTTCTTCCTCCAACTTTATGTTACACTCTTCACATAAATTTCTAAGTGTTTTAAACTTAGATAGATAGTCTTCAATGCAAGAAAAATCATTTGGACTTAAAGTCAATATCTAATTTTCTAAATGATGTGCTCGAATAATATTGTGTTTACCAAACACCGATTCAATCTTTTCCCAAGCTTCATCGGGGTCATCAATTTCTTGAAGGTGGAACTTTAAATCATGAGAGATGGACATTCAGATTAGTCCACGTGCTTCATCATTTCTATTAGCCCATTTGAATTTTTTTTCATCATTAGTGGGTTCTTTTTCCTTTCATAAGGTAATCCGGTACATGCCTTTACTTCTTAATAAATCCTCCATATGAGATTTCCATTGGAAGTAGTTGGTGATGGTAAGCAAAATATCACTGGAAGAAGCCATATTATTTTTTGTTTGCTAGTTTGTTCGTGACCTATGGGACTAGCCTGTGGCTTGAGAAACTGCAACTCAGGGGCATCTAAGCCGTCAAAATCACCCCGGGATCGCACCCGACCTGAGCCACACCAACTCTTAACATGGCTGGATTTTTTGTCCCCGTAGGTTTCGAACTAGTGACTTAACATCAATGAGTGCCTTAACACCACACTCCGTCACCCGCGGTCCTACACCTTGGGGACTGAAAGAATCCATATTAAATATGCAGAGAATATGGATTTAAAAATTAAAACTAATGATCTGGATGGAAAGATCTCGAAAAATGAGGCGGTTTTAAAAAAAATGACATTGGAAACAGACTTTGGATGTGAAAGTTATGCCCTTTAAAAAAAAATGCATAAACGATAACCAAAGAGCCATATGACAAGTAGAAGTTGGTCCATGTGATGATACCCCTCCAAATAACCTCACTTTTACAAATAAGTTTCTTTATGAAGTGACCCACTTTTATAAAAAGAAGCGAATATCACTTTTACAATGAAGTTACTTTATAAAATAAATTTGCATGCAAAATAAATAACTTTAAAATAAAATATTAAAGCTACTTATAGTGATTCACTTTTATACTTTAAGTGAAATACACTTTACAATGGATGCATAGACATTTTTTTCAAAAAAAGTAACAAAAAAGAGAGTTGAACTCAAGACCTCCGACTTAATAAAACAACTTTTTACCAAGTGAGATAAAAAAACATATTGTATTGTTTAGAATAATGATTTGGGGTGTTGTTGTTGAATACGGCCTTGGAGAGTGTGCTCATAAAAAACTCTTTTCACACAAGAAAAAATATTTTCTTCTCGATGACAACAAGGGTTAGATATCGATTAGCTTACTTGGAAAATGCACATTTTCCAATCCGTTTATGATTTTCCGAGATCGCACATGGTGCGAGACAAAGAGTATACGTAGATCCAAAAGAGTAGCAACCTGGAAAAAAAATAAAATAGAAAATCGAAATAAAACCAAAATAATACTCTGCAAAAATTTAAAAAGGGCGTATTCGGGGTTTATATGTCCGGATCTGACTGAAATGGTCGTGTCTTGGGCAAACCGAAACCGTTTTGAGTGAAACGAAAAGCGTTCCTGACTGAAACGAGCGCTCCATACGCAATTGAATGGTCCTCTCAGCCTAGAAATGTACGAAAATGGAAGAAACCAGAGACGAGATAACTTGGCTTCACAAATCTCGATTTATAACGGGGGCGAGTCTTCAAACAAGATCTGATACCATGTTCGACAACATAAGTATTCCAACATAGGACGAACACCTTCAGTAACCACTCACACAACCAGATCAAAGATTGACACACCGATATTTTGACATGGTAAAACCCCTATGGGGAAATATCCATGGCCCCAACTAATGCGACCACCTGGAGTAGTTTATTAATGCAAAGGAAAAATATTACAGAGATATTTTACAAGAGATTTTCTCACAATCGATCATCAAAAAATGACCCTCCACACTCTTTAAATAAAGATCATAAACCAATCGAGTGCTAAGCCACGAATCAATGTAGCCATTAAGATCGAGGAGAATATGAACCGTCAGATCACTCTATGTCAAGAACATATCGTGACCGTCGGATTTCCTAACTACAAATGCATGCTAATGCATACTAAAGAAACACACTTTTACCTAACGACACATTAGACCAAGTAGATCTTAACTAACTCCTAAGTGTCTAAATATCATAACATCCCCTCTTAAGAACAACTTGGGATAGGATTGAAGGATTTACAATAGTGACACAATAGGAGAATAAAGAAGGAATTAGAACTTTGATACCATGTTCGACAACACATGTATTCCAACATAGGACGGTCACCTTAAATAACCACTCACACAACCAGATCAAAGATCAACACACTGATATTTTGACGTGGTAAAATCCCTATGGGGAAACATCCACGGCCCCAGCCAACGCGTCCACTTGGAACAGTTTATTATTGCAAAAGAAAAAGATTACAGAGAGATTTTACAAGAGAGTTTTTCACAATCGATCATCGACAAATGACCCTCCATGCTCTTTAAATAGAAATCATGGACCAATCGAGTGTTAAGACATAGATAATGTAGTCGTTAAGATCGAGGAGAATATGAACCGTTAGATCACTCTACATTGGGAACATATTGTGACCGTAAGATTTTCTAACTACAAATGCATGTTAATACATACTAAAGAAACACACTAAGAAACAAACTTTTACCTAACGACACATTAGACCAAGTAGATCTTAACTAGCTCCTAAGTGTTTTAATATCCTAACATCTCCCCTTAAGAACAACTTGGGATATGATTGAATGATTTACAATAGTGACACAATAAGAGAATGAATGAGGCATTAGAGGTATGATACCATGTTTGACAACACATGTATTCCAACAGAGGATGAACACCTTTAGTAACCACTCACACAACTAGATCAAAGGTCAACACACCGATATTTTGACATGGTAAAACCCCTACGGAGAAACATCCACGGCCCCAACTAATGCGACCACTTGGAGCAGTTTATTAATGCAAGAGAACAATATTACAGAGATATTTTACAAAAGAGTTTCTCACAATCAATCATCGACAAATGACCCTCCATGCTCTTTAAATAGAGATCATGGACCAATCAGGTGTTAAGCCACAGATCAATGTAGCCGTTAATATCAAGGAAAATATGAACCGTCAGATAACTCTATGTCAGGAACATATCGTGACCGTTAGATTTCCTAACTACAAATGCATGCTAGTGCATACTAAAGAAACACACTAAGAAACACACTTTTACCTAACGACACATTACACCAAGTAGATATTAACTAACTCCTAAGTGTCTAAATATCCTAACAGCTAGTCATATCTAAATTTAGAAGTGTAGCTATGTGACAAATTTATTTCTTGGCAAGTTTCCATTGTTGGACAAGTAAATCCATAAAGATGGTTAAAATTGTTTCTATATGTAAATGGTTGAGAATTCCATTTGTTGGAACATGTAATGATGATTTGTGTGGTATTGTTAGAATGTATTAATTTGGAAGGTAATAACATCTTCTCTTATGTAAAAGAGTTATCCCACATGCATCATGAAGTAATATACTCTTGTTACCATTCATTGTATAAAGAGGTGAAATTACATTTATCCCACATGTATTTTGGGATGTAATTCCTCCATATCTCTTAGTATATAATAAAGGTAAGAGAGACCCATGAAGTACATTGAAATGAAGGATCACATAGTGATCATATACATTGGAATGATGTGAAGATGGAGTGTGATGTGTGGGAGCTCAAGTGTAAGATTGGGGATTTCTGAAGAATAAAGAAGACAATACCTTCTTGTGGATGTTTTCTCATTTTGGGGTTTTACCATGTATATCTGGTGTACTCTTTTTCTCTTGTCTCTTTCTTATTATGATTAAATTTTTTTGTTGTATGGATAAGATGATAGAATAATAAGGTTCTGGTGTTTAATATTGTTGTATGTTTATTCATGTGTCTCAATATTCTAACATGGTTATAGAGCAGGTTATTATACTCTACCTCCTTCGATAATTTTTTTACACGACAAAATTTTCTTCAAATTGTTTTGGGATCTGGTTATTTTTTAGTTGTGTCGTCAAATCGAGTAGCCATTAAGGCTTCTATTTAGATCTGGGCATTTTTCTACAAGATTGATTTTTATTTTTATTTTTCTCAAAACCCTAACCCTTTTTTTTTTTCAGATTTCTCACATTTATATGCCTTTTTTTAAAATAAGACTTCACCATTGTCTCCGAATTAAAAAAATCAGCCGAGATCCAGTATTGATTCATTAAATTTGGCTTTTGTTTGCTCAGAATTGAATTAATTAGCCTAGCTTAGCCTGGGAAATTTATTTTTTTTAACCTAAAGTTTTTTGGCACTTTTAGGTATGGTAATTTACCAAGCTCGCTTTTTTTTATTGAACCTAGTTTTTCTTCCGAAGCTAATATCTTTTGATCGAGGAGGTCTTTTTGTGTGGATTTTTTTTTTGTTGGGTGCGGAGTTTCATTGGCTAACTAACCAACCAACCCTCTCGCCAATACAAGGTCGTACAAATGGTGTTTTTTTGCTGTGTGGTCATTCTATTTAGCATTTTCGTTGTACATATGCCTTCTTTTGTAGATCCGAGCCTTGAATTGTCATTTGAATGATTGATTTGCATGTTAAGAGGTCAATTTCTCTTGCCAAAAGGCCAATTTCTGCTAGAAGACCGTTTGCTTACTTGTACAATATTTTTTTCTCAACTGGTCTGCAATTTTTCTCCACCTGAGGGTGCAATTGACTATTTAGACCTCTGATTTGTCTAATTGGCAGTAAGATTTTGTTAAAGTTTAAGCTATTATTAGGTTTCTTTTCAATTTACTAGATAACCGTAGCATAGATAGGATCACTGAGACAAACAAAATCACAAGAGACATCATTTATCCCGGGAAACCCTCATGGGGGAGAAAACCCATCAAAAACTTCCTTAATATAGATAACCAATACAATGCCAAGAGAATAAACCAAACACTACAAAAAGTCCTCTCCCAAGTAAAGGGCCTCTCTCTCTTCCTTCTTCTCCAACCGCAGCTCCAAAATTGCGCTCTGGATGATCGAATGAGTGAGTGAATAAATGAGGCATTGGCTGCCTTTATTTATACAAATTGGCAACTACTGAAAGGAGGTGTCTCTTCACTGGCAGGGCCGACTTATCTTTTTGGGTGGTTAGAACCACTTTAATCAGCCTGGGGGCCGACTTCTTAATTTTCATATTAATTTTAGGGTTTTGACCAATCCGCAAAAGGGGATTCGGTCATTTATAATGCCCGACATGATCAATCCACAAAAGGGGATTGATATAATGAATAATACATCAATAATAAATAGAATACTCTTTGCAGTTACGATATTTCAACACTCCCCCTTGACAAGATGGGTATTCTACAACAACATCAGGCGAGAGAGAGAGAGAGGGAAACGTCATCAACAACATCTGGAACACTGACTGGCGTATCTATAAATCATGGAAAGTTTTTCTCATTATCAATATCATCAACAACATAACACAAAGGCTGGAGCATCATCAACATCAACACTAGGCTGAGAGTCTTCATCACGAAGCTGACATCACATCACAAATATGGCTACACAACATCATCAACATGAAGCTGGCATCACAGTATGATACTGACAACACAACATCATCAACACGAAGCTGGCATCATAGCACGAGGTTGGAAACACATCATCACAAGACGAGGCTGGCAATACATCATCACAACACGAGGTTGGCAACACATCATCACAACACGAGGCTGGAAACACATCATCACAACACGAGGCTGGCACATCATCATGGCACGAGGCTGGAAACACATCATCACAGCACGAGGCTGGCACATCATCATGGCACGAGGCTGGAAACACATCATCACAGCACGAGGCTGGCAACACATCATCACAACACGAGGCTAGCACATCACAACACTAGGCTGACAACAAAACACTACTCCCCCTTTCGAGGGAGGTCCTTACAGACTACACCAAGCTTATCTTGAAAGTGCTCAAACTTTACACGAGATAGAGGCTTGGTCAACACATCAATAACCTGTTCACCCGTGCTAACATATTGGAGCTTTATGGCTCCTCTTTGCACCATATCACAGATGTAATGATATCAGATCTCTATGTGTTTTGACTTATCATGGAACACATGGTTCTCTGCCATCTTTATGCAACTCTGGTTATCACATAGGATCATGGTTTCTTCCATCTCTAGATCGAATGGACCTGTCAACAACTTCCGAAGCCATATGGCTTCACAACTGGCAGAACATGCAACAATGTATTCTGCTTCTTCTGTGATGAGAGAAATGCTTGATTGCTTCCTACTCTGCCATGATATCATGGTTGACCCCAGACTGAAACAACATCCTGAAGTGTTCTTCCTGTCAGAGACACTTCCATCCCAATCTAAATCGATATAACCACTTAGTCTGAAGTCATGATCTCCATCATAACTAAGACCACAATCTAATGTACCCTTAAGGTACCTCATCACATGTTTTGCAACAAACGGGTGAAAACATCTGGGCTCTACCAGAGACCGACTCAAGGTGTTCACAACAAAACATATATCTGGCCTTGTGTTCGTCAGATACATCAACGATCCAATGATCTGTCTGTATAGCGTAGCATCAATAAATTCTGATGAAGTATCAACCAGGAGCTTCAACTTTGTTTCCATGGGTGTATTCATGGACTTGCACTCCATCATATCAAATCTCTTTAGTATTTCAACTACATACTTCCATTGGTTAAGAAAGATCCTCTTTGGGCTCTTCCAAACCTTAAGACTTAAGAAATAGTGCATTAGGCCAAGGTCTTTCATCTCAAATTCTGCAATGAGCTTCTTCTTACATTCAGTGATGAGATTTTCTTCTCTAGTTAAGAATAATTCATCCACATAAAACAACAATATAACAGACTTATCATTCATAACTTTGAAGTAAAGGTTAGAGTCAACTTTACTCTTGGTAAAGCCCATGCTCGTTAGAAACATGTCAATCCTTCCATACCAAGCTATAGGATCTTGCTTCAATCCGTACAAAGCCTTCTTCAACTTGCAGACACGAGTCTTCCTGTCTTCAACTTCAAAGCCTTGAGTTTGTTCTATATACACTTCTTCTTCAATGACACCATTCAAGAAAGTTGTTTTCACGTCCATCTGGTGTAACTTCCACTTCATCTTAGCTGCAAGGGATATGATGGTTCTGATCAAAGTGTATCTGGCTACAGGAGCAAATGTCTCTTCATAGTCAATGCCTTCCTTTTGAAAAAAGCCATGAACAATGAACCTTGCTTTATATTTCTCAATACTTCCATCAACAACATGTTTTATTTTGAAAAGGCATTTGGAAGATACCACATCCTTGCTCTTCGATCTGGGAACTATTTCCCATACATCATTCTTTATAATGGAATGGTATTCTTCTGTCATGGAATCTTCCCATTCTTTCTTCTTAATGACTTCTTCAAAGAAGGTAGGCTCCTTCTCTAAGAGATTACACATCAAATCCATGTAACTGAAGAATGGATTAGGTTTCTTCACTTGTCTCATGGTTCCTTCGGGGACACCATACTTCTCTCCATATTGAATAAGTTCCCTTGCTTAGGATGGCTTTCTCTTGTGGGAGATCGTCATCTGGGATGGTTCTTGAGATTCTATTATGTCATGGTCTTTTAGAATCTTCTCATCAGGGGAATCTATGACTTCCCTCATTGGTTTTGCAATTCTAGGAACTGCATGTTCTTCTTCATATACTTGTTCAAGTTGACATCTTCTTGATTTCTTGAATGCTGCATATTCATCAAAGGTTACATTGCTGCTGATCTCAATATGATGGTAACCTGGTATATAAACTCTGAAGGCCTTGGAGACCTCACAATATCCAACAAATATCCCCTTCTTTCCTGAAGGGTCCAACTTGCTTCTCTTCTCTTTTGGAATATGTACAAATATTGGGCAGCCAAATATTTTGAGATGGCTTACTTCTGGCTTCTTTCTAGAGAACATCTCTTCAGGGGTCTTGAACTCAAGTGTACTATGGGACAATCTATTTTGTACATATTCTGTTGTTTTTGTTTCTTCTGCCCATAAGCACATTGGAAGATCTTGATCATGGATCATGGTCTTCACTGCTTCCATTATAGTTCTGTTCTTTTTTTCTGCTACACCATTTTGTTGAGGATTGTAGGGAGTGGTGAGCTCCCTCTTGATCCCGACATCTTTGAAAATGTTTGCAAACTCTTTTGAGGTGTATTCTCCTCCATTATCTGACCCGAGTATCTTGATCTTTCTTTCAGAAAGATTCTCTATCAAGGCTTTGAATTCCTTGAATTTACTGAACACTTCATATTTTGATTTCAAAAAGTAGACCCAGGTTTTATGAGAATAGTCATCAATAAAAGATACA